>JARYGA010036624.1:0-29080 GCA_030545235.1 Helianthus tuberosus | reverse complement strand
TACTTCTCAAAGATTGATCTGAGGTCAGGATACCATCAGTTGAAGGTTATGGATGAAGACGTTCACAAGACTGCATTCAGGACTCGCTACGGTCATTACGAGTTCCTAGTGATGCCTTTTGGGCTCACTAATGCACCAGCCGCGTTCATGGATCTCATGAATCGTGTCTGCAAGCCTTACTTAGATAAATTTGTTATCGTCTTCATTGATGACATCCTTATTTATTCTAAGAACCAAGCTGACCACGAGAAACACCTTCGTTGTATTCTCAAACTTCTACGTCAGGAGAAGCTCTACGCCAAATTCTCTAAGTGTGAATTTTGGCTACGAGAAGTCCAATTCCTTGGACACGTGGTTAGTGAGCGTGGTATCCAGGTGGATCCCGCTAAAGTGGAAGCTGTTATGAATTGGCAAGAGCCAAAGACACCTACGGAGATTCGTAGCTTCCTGGGATTGGCAGGTTATTACAGGCGTTTTATTGAAAATTTTTCAAGGATTGCTGCACCCCTAACTTTCTTGACCAAGAAGAAAGTAAAATTCGTTTGGGGCCCTAAGCAGCAAGAGTCCTTCGATGTTTTGAAACAAAAGTTGAGCAACGCTCCTGTGCTTACCTTACCTGAAGGCGCTGAAGAATTTGTAGTTTATTGTGATGCATCACACACTGGCATGGGGTGTGTGCTTATGCAGAAAGGCAAGGTGATTGCCTATGCATCACGACAGTTAAAGGTGCACGAAAAGAATTACACCACCCATGACTTGGAATTGGGTGCCGTTGTGTTCGCACTAAAACTGTGGAGGCATTATCTTTATGGAATCAAGTTTGTGATCTTTTCTGATCACAAGAGCCTCCAGCATCTGTTTAACCAGAAAGAATTAAACATGAGGCAACGCCGTTGGATGGAAACTTTAAATGATTATGATTGTGAAATCAAATACCATCCCGGCAAAGCAAATGTAGTCGCTGATGCCTTGAGCAGAAAGGAAAGGGTTAAACCCATTCGAATTAACGCCAAGCGTACGGAGATAAAGAACAGTTTGATAGAAAGGGTGTTAGCTGCATAGAAGGAAGCTGTGTTGGAAGCTAACTATCCTAACGAAAAGTTAGGAGTAACTGAGGAGCAGTTAACTCTTAGCAAGGACGGAATTTTACGGTTAAACGGACGAATATGGGTTCCAATTTTTGGAGGACTTCGTGATGTCATCCTCCAAGAAGCCCATAGTTCCAAATACTCCGTTCATCCTGGAGCTGATAAGATGTACCAGGATTTAAAGGCAAATTATTGGTGGATAGGCTTGAAAAAGTCTGTAGCCGCCCATGTAGCAAAATGCTTGACATGTGCACAAGTCAAAGCCGAGCATCAGAAACCGTCAGGTTTGCTACAACAGCCTGAACTTCCTACGTGGAAGTGGGAGATGGTAACTATGGATTTTATTACCAAGTTACCCAAGACAAGGAAAGGAAATGATACGATATGGGTTATAGTTGACCGACTGACTAAGTCAGCTCATTTCTTACCCATCAAGGAGACTTATAGCTCCGATATGTTAACCCAGTTATACGTTGATAAGATTGTAGCCTTACACGGCATACCTGTAGCTATTATCTCTGATAGAGATACTAGGTACACGTCACATTTTTGGAAGAGCTTCCAGCAATCTTTGGGCACACGTTTGAACTTTAGTACGGCTTACCATCCTCAGACAGACGGTCAGAGTGAGCGTACTATTCAAACGTTGGAAGACATGCTACGCGCATGTGCGATCGATTTGGGAGGTAGCTGTGATAAGAACCTACCATTGATCGAATTCTCCTACAACAATAGCTACCATACCAGCATAAAGGCTGCGCCTTTTGAGGCATTATACGGTAGAAAATGTAGATCGCCAGTTTGTTGGGCGGAAGTTGGAGAAGTCCAGTTATCAGGACCAGAGATCGTGTTCGAAACGACGGACAAGATTGTCCAGATTCGTAACAATCTCCAAGCTGCCCGGAATAGGCAGAAGAGTTACGCGGATCCAAGTCGTAAGGACTTTCACTTCGAAGTAGGTGACAAAGTCCTACTTAAAGTGTCATCCTGGAAGGGGGTGATGCGATTTGGTAAGAAAGGCAAACTAAGCCCGAGATACATAGGACCTTTCGAGGTTATCGAACGTGTCGGGTCAGTTGCCTATAAGTTGAACTTACCGGAAGAGCTCAGTGGAATTCACAATGTGTTCCACATCTGCAATCTAAAGAAGTGTTCCGCTGACGAATCACATGTCATGCCACATACAGATGTGCAGATAGACAAGAGCTTGAAATTTGTTGAAAAACCTTTGTCGATTGAAGATCGACAGGTAAGGAAGCTTCGAAGAAAGCATATACCTTTTGTAAAGGTCAAATGGGATGCCCGAAGAGGACCCGAGTATACGTGGGAGTTGGAATCCACCATGAAAGAAAAATACCCTTATTTGTTTCAGTAAATCTCGGGTCGAGATTTATTTTAAGGGGGTGAGGATGTAACACCTCAGAATTTCGTGTTCAATAAAGTAACGACACGTGTCACGTGTGACAAAACGCTTTGTAGACTCGGAATTATTAAAAATGATTGACAGGATTTAACCGTGTCGTTATGTTAACTTTTGCACCTCTGAACGACCTCGTTATAAATCCCAAGACTCAATTTATGTTAAAAACACCTTGTACATATTCAAGTTCAGGGAATTATTACGTGGAATGATTTAAAATTTAATGGTAGGACTCCTACGATGAAAAAGGAACGGAAACCCTTTGTTTTCGGGTCTTGTTTTTGAATGCAAAGCAAACAAACACAAATGGTAGGGTATCCAACAGTAAAAGACCCATATTGGAGGCCCCTAACTGAGAAAATAATGCCCACCATTCGTTTATACCACTTGCCCTTACGAAACACCAACAAACAAAATCAAAAACTGATCTGCAGAGGGCGTCGCGTAGCGCGACGGACCCTCGCGCTACGCGAGGGTTGCCCAGCGACCAGAATACCTGCTGTTGGCTGTTGTGCGCATTTGTGACCCATTTAGCCAGTTTCTCTTGCATGTGCATGGCCCCTAAACATCCCTAGACACTAGCTACAGATGTTAATCGATTGTGGATGGCCCTAGACTTAGTTGTCAAAGATTTATGGTGTGTGGAACCACTATATAAGACCCTTCATTGTCACAACAATTCCTCACACCAAAGTTCAAGCAATCTGATCATTGTGGAGCTTTCAAGCTGATTACAAGGCATCCTTAATCATCATTAATCATCTAGTAAGTTGCCTAACCCTTCTAAATTAATTCTAGCTCTATAATTAGCTTAAAAGTCAATATATCGTGCTTAACGGTTGACTTCGTGATTAAGTAACGATAGCTCAGTCGTATGTCAAATTAAAAGTACCGTTAGATAGGTAATTATATGGATATTAAACCCTTATAAGGGCAAGTACCAATTCCAGACCTAACTAGGTCGTTTGTCGGGTCAAACGTTGACCGAAAAAGTCAACAGAAATACAAAATGCGATTTAATGCACAATTAATGATCCGAAAGGTTTGTAACCTGTTTTAACCTTAATATAACATGATAATAAGTATAAAAACTTGTCTACGCTTGCCCGACTCGACAAATTTCTGTTTAAACCCGGTTCGGAACCGAAAGGCGCAAAACCTTGACTTTTGCTTTGACTTCGCTTCTGACCCGTTTTAGTTTGATTCGGAAATACCTTAGTGCTTCATTAGAGTAGGGTTGCATGATATTATAAGTCTCTGTACTTGTTTCGTTGATTATCCAATTAATATGCAAGTTTCCGTTAATCGCTCATATGTTGACCATTATGCCCTTATTACCTTAAAACGTGATTTATGAAAATGTAAAAGTGTAGGAACCTTAAATACTGATTTATAGACTTGCATGCAAAGTTTGACATCAGTTTGACTTGTAGATTAAGAGTTATGCTCATTATCGCAAAAACTAATGCTTTATGTTAACATAATGGCGTAATTAGCGTATAGCCTAGTTAAGCATACTTTTTGGTATTAAATCTTTTACCCACTGATATAAAATATTATTTTAGGATTTTTAAAGATTTTTAATTAATTTTAGGCTGAGCATAACTCGTAGTCGCAGGCTTAATTCGGAAATTGTCGGTTTTGCCCTTACGGGCCATAAAATGAGTTTTACACATCTAAACGACTCCAAACCTTTTGCTACTGATCACATATGATTAATAAATTATTTTAAGCCTTCTGGAAATATAAAAATATCAGATTTATGTATCGAACCCGGTAATGGCCTTTAATCGCCTAAATTAGCGTTTTAAACACATAGTATGTTTTAAAATCATATTGGACATACCCGGGTTGATACCTACTGATATAAGAAGAAAATTATGATATTTTAACAGTAAGCAAAGGTTGATAAACTCAGACTTCGTTTTTGAGCTTTTCGGCTTATGTGAAATTACCAAAATACCCCTACGGGGCATAGTTTGGTTAAATATGATAAATTTCACATACATGCCTTAGCCTACTGTTATAACCCATCAAAATGAGTATGTTTTCTGTTTACATCAGACCTGTAACTCAGTTAGACATTTAAACTCTTTTACAAACTTTAAAATGACCAAACTACCCCTACGGGGCATAGTTTGTGTTTAATCAGTTTCGGGCATAACGAAAGACACCTTACTGATGTCACAACATATTTGAGACATAATTAACTTAGGAAATCTGTATATAGCTCTCATAACCACCCGTCACGCTTATTACGCGTACGGTTCGGTTTATGTAACAAGTTTACATAAATTAGCCGAAACGGGTCAAACCTTAACGGTTTTATCTCAAAATCCAGAATGTGAATAATAAACCCATATTAAACAAGTCTTCAAACTTGTCGGGTCTGAATCACATTCTATCCGGTCTTCGCTTAATTGTGCGTACGAACCGTATCTTGAAACTAGCCGGTCTAAGCTTAAGCTTAATAAAAGACCGTTAGAATTCTAATAGGTTATATTTAACCTTCGTTCCAGATTAGGAGAACCAGTAAAAGATACTTGCTATTCTGCTTATTGTGATTTATACTTGCATCAGGTAAATACTTTTAACTTATTTTCCCTATACAGGCTTGGGTTACGGTACATAGCGTACCGCTTGATCGGGCATCAAATCTCCACGCTTAGTGGGTAGTTGAATAATTTGATCGGCTCGTTTTAAACAGATATGTTTACTTTACAGCCTTTGGGGGGTTAATGACCATGTCCCGGATATCCTTGGCATCATCTTACGAGATGGCCACGACCTGAGCACGGGGTGTAGGCGTACTCCCGTGTATAACTCACTTAAGGTGGTGTGTCTATTGATCTTTAACCCGGATACGTTCCGGGCTACTGAACGCATAAGTAACATGTAATTCGTTCACAAGATTATTATTAAATAATTCTCCCAAGTTAAATAAAATGATTTATGCCACGTGCATCCAAACCAATTTTTAATCATTTTCCAAAATGAGTCAGTTGAATGTATTTACCAGTGTAAACTGACGTATTTTCCCAAAAAGACTGAATGCAGGTACTAAACGAAATTTGGCTGGATTGTCTCCTAAGCATCAATAAAAGTCTCGCAAGCTTAGGATGCCAGAAGTCTGTTGAACAATTAAATGTTATTTTGTTTCGATCCTACTGTGGATAAACACCGGATAATTGTGACTTTGTTTACAATAAATAAATTCGGTTGTATCTTATTTTAAATTTGCTTCCGCTGTGCATTATTATATTGTGTTGTTTGACTATTACGTTGCCAACCACGTCACGATACTCCCCCACCGGGCCCACCGGTGACACGTGGAAATCGGGGTGTGACAGCCTTTATGGGTTAAAGTGGCGTGTCGGTTAATCATGTTATCGGTTTCTGTACCAGGCCCCATATGTAGTGACAAGCATATAAAACTGTATACAAGATAATTATTATTATCCCAAGTTATTTATAAAATTACATGTGCCTTTGTGCACTTAAAACAATTATGAAATATTTTCAAAATGTGTCAGTTATTTGTATTTATCAGTGTAAACGGACGTATCATCAAAAGACTAAGTGACAGGTTGCAAGGTTACAAAATAGGCTGGAAGTGCCCGGTAATGCTTAAGAGGAATTTGCAACTTCTTGCATAATGTCACACCCTGGCTTTGCGGAAGCGTGGGTAATTTTGGTGTGACTTCTTAATACCATAGCTTAATCATACCAAAGCTATATGAGTTAAAAACATGCAAGATCATCCATTAAGTTTTGAAATTCAAACACAATACCATTGTTTTAACATACCCTGACAACATAATCTTGTTCAACAAACTTTACAAACATAACATAGACATGGTTTAAGGATTGTGTCTTGTCCAGGAAAGAGACACATCCCCTAAACCCCGGATGACCTTGGAAACTAGTGCAGCGGAAAACATGCCATACCGTGCCAGATCTCGTTAATTTCCTGAAATACATGTAAGTTGAAAAATCAACAATAATGTTGAGCGAGTTCATGCGTTTAGTATGTGCGCGCGAATAAACCTTTGTAATCATTGCAAGTATGAATGTTTTGTAAGCGCTGGTATGAAAGCAAATAAGGAAACATATCAGTTATTGTGTATCCACATGGTCCAACCTGCGGGCGCATGGGAGGGGATAGGACAAGGTCACCACATGGTCCAACCTGCGGGCGCATGGGTGGTGTTACGACAAAGTCACCACATGGTCCAACCTTAGGGCGCATGGGTGGTGTTATGACAAGGGCACCACATGGTCCAACCTTAGGGCGCATGGGTGGTGTTATGACAAGGGCACCACATGGTCCAACCTTAGGGCGCATGGGTGGTGTTATGGCCAGGTCACCACATGGTCCAACCTTAGGGCGCATGGGTGGTGTTTGTCATGCTCAAATAGACCTACCACTCGTATCCCTCGATCGCACTACGAGGACTAATGTTCTTAAGGTTCCACCTATCCAATCACATAACCTAACAGTTCCTTCCGTAGCTGACCATACCATGTAAGAAACATTCGTAAATCATAGTAACATGTATTTCACCCCCGCAGTTAAGAAAACTGAAAACAGTTAGAGAAAAGGGGGACATGAACTCACAGTGAATGCGTATCTCTATCAAGCGTCTCCAATATAGTAAGCTGTGCAACGACCTACAAGTGCTAATTCTATTAGACGGACGGCCGTGCTTTAGCTTTACAGTTTATGTTTGCGGGAAATAGTTAGACAACTATTTCGTGTTACATGTCGTATATGCTGGGTAGTTATCTTCCTTCCCAAGGATGGGGGATTTAATACATGTGCGTAAGTTACGTTTTATCAATCTTGTGGTAATGTAATTACCGGTGTAACTTATATATTTGTGGAAGCGTTCGCAAAGTTTTGGAATCATTAGCGCTTGTAAATATTATTTTTACTCTAAAATAATATTTATGTATTTTCACAAAATAATCATAAACAGTGTTGTGACAAATATATTTATCACGTTAATCTTTGTGAAAATCCCACCTCCGAATATTTAGTAAAATATAGTACTGGCGAAATTTATGTTTTGAAAACATGTCCAAAGATAGTTCTAACACTTGTTGTATAAAAAGTCTAAGTGTTAGGTTTTTAGAAAATTTTGCCAGAGTTTCCTCTGTAACTGGAGGTGGCCACGCTTTCAAGCGTATCATTTTCTTTTAACAAATCAATTCAACAACTTCTTTACTCAATCCAACAATTTCCGACACATCAAACTAGTCAATAAATATGTAAATTTGCATAATCGCATGAACTTGCAGTTTTTCCAAATCTATAGTGTAAACACCCTTTATATATGTAGATCTTTATATGAAGTAACTTTAATCTCACAAAAACCTCGTGTTTAGAGAAAACCGTCTTTACAACTTCTAGTAACAAGTGACAAATTTACTTCTTTGTCGGATCTCTTCATTTCACAAGTGTCTATACACTTGTGGTTTATAAAATCATATTTATTAGTGTAAGATCCATCTTTAGAAAAACATGATTTCTATAAAGTGTGGTCTTTCTAAAATACCACTTGCGGATACGTAGATCCGCTAGTTTTAAACACCATTGTACCGGTTAAAATACTTTTACACAAGAAAAATATTTCTACACAAGTTCATGTCTCTAAAATGTGGTAGTGTTTCACCTTTAACCCTTGTATCTTTCAAAAACAAGCTTGTGTGATGATACATGATTTTACAAAGTCGGGTTAAACGAAGATTCGAGCTACCACATTATAGATCGGGTCTAGATAAACACAAATTTCAAGTCCTACGACTTTTACACAAGACATGTGCTATTAACCACCATTTTTATGATTTTTGTAGACTTTAATGCATCATCTTTTAATATGACGAGATTCAACCGACAATAATCCTTTTAACCACTTTAGATAAGCGTAAAAACAAGTTTTAAACAATATACCTCTAGCTCAAGGCTAGGGAAGAATCGTGACGAAAAACGCGTGGATAAAAGCTAACGAGAGAGGTCCTTCGCGTTCCGCTTGCTCCAAGACTCCTAATACGCGATCTTTATCACTTGTATGATGATGGAATGCAAGATCAAGGGCCGAAAAGATGAGGAGAGTAAGAGGGGTGTTAGGCCGAGAATGGGAGAGAGCAAGAGAGAAAGTTGGAGTGTGTTGTGTTAGTTGGTGATTATCTCTAGTGATTATGTGGGTATTTATAGGCAATATCTAGTGTTATAGTCCAATGGTTAATGTGTCCACTTGATACTAGACATAACAAGATTATCCAATCTCTAGTGTACTTGTGTCTCCCCTAGTTTGGGGGGCCGGTTAGGGGCTTGGGGTGGGTTAGTTCGGTTTAAACTTGTTTAGTTAGAGAGAAGTTTAGGCTAAATAAGTAGGTTAAGTGTCTAACCTCGTTAGTTGTATAAAGCGCGTCATGACGGGTGTTAGGGTAACCAGGGACCCTAACTGGCTCAGAAAAAGAGTAATAATAAAAATAGTATTGTTTTCATGCTCCGGGTAAAGTCCGGGTGTCCGGTTGGATAGTAATCCGTTAAAGCGTTATAAAAGCTTTAAAGTGTCGTTATTACGTTTTTAGTGACACAATTTGTTTTCTCGACACTTTAGAAAGTGTCTAGTAATATTTTCTCATTTTCTGGCACTTTACTAGTCAGCTAGAAGCTGGTTTATTTATTGAAGTGCTGTGTCTGGTACTTTAAAGTACGTTTTGGCACATCCGAATCAGTGTATCTTATCCCTAGAGACGCGGTACCATAACCCTTATATCCCTACACTCACTACCAGTGTAGTCAAAATATTTGAGGCTCTTAACAGGCCTTAGAGGCAGTATTTGCCTGATGCTGGTTATATCAGCATGTTCACTGTGTATCCGTTTAGTGCTACTGTGCTTTTTGTGCATCATGTTTGTCACTAAGGTGCCGTATGTAAGTAATGTAGTGACAGCAAATAAAGTATGATGCAAGTAAGTGCATGTATCATTATGCAGGTAGCAGTTTATCAGCTAGTTTCAATCAAGCACAGTAATTAAGCAGTAATTAATCATTTATTAAGTTGTACGGATACCTGGTTTAGTGCGGGTTGTCACACATAAGAAGCCTATTAGTCTGTTATTTCATTTTGTAAATTTACAATCCGCATGTGGATCTTTTATTACAATCAGTCTGTTTATATTTTGAACATTCGGACCTTATTATTTGTAATAGTATTTTAAATCCAAGACTTCCGTTGTGCTATTTGTGTATTTGATATCAATCTAGTCACGTATACCCCATTCGGGCCCACCGGGTGATACTAAATATCGGGTGTGACACATTGACGGTGTACCAGAAACCTAACCTCAAAGTTCGAAGAAGAAAAAAACTAAAAAGAAGCATTTAAAGAGGCCGGAACAAGATTATTTAACCACTGGAAGAGGTCAAACTTAGATAGCAATCGATGAGATGGCGTTCGCAAAGGCGTGGAGCAATACGTCTACGTGTCCGATCGTAGGTATGTTATACTTTTTTATTTATACTATAATAATATTGTACTCGATATAAATCACATTTATTTACAATTTAATATTTTTTGTAGGCAATAGTCAAAAGTCGGATGGTTTTTGGAAGGAGGTTTGCGACAAATTTCATGCTTTGATGCAAAAAGAACCGTACCGAGAAGTGAACTCAATGGGCTCAAATTATCAAGAGATGAATATGAAGTTATCAGCATTTTGTGGTTATTACAACAATGCTTATGTGAATCGCCCAAGTGGGGCGAGTGATGTATCGGTTTTTGCTATGGCTATGGTAAAATACAAGATGAAAGAATGTAGTGCGTTCACAAACGTAGGGCTTGGGAAATCTTTAAAAATTGCTCCAACTAGGTGTCGGTTCCTACGAGGTGGCGAGAGCAAAGAGGTCTAAAACATCCAAGTCAATAGAGCATACTGTCGGTGCTTCGGATGCGAATTGCCATATTAATATTAATGACGAACCCAAGTTTGACGATGAAGTGACGAAATTCCGGAATTAGAATGCCCAATTGGTAGAGACAAAGAAATAAACAAAGTGGTGGCCAAGAACAAGGAGGCGTCGACAAAAACTGAATCTCCCGGTGAATCAAAGGTGGATAATTTGATGAGCAAGCTCGCCGAATTTGACGAAATATAAGCGGCGAGACTTAAGTTGAAAGCAAAAAAGAAACGCTAGAAGCGACGGATCGTGAAGACTTTAAGCTAACGGCGACAAGCATCTACTCACTCTCGGAAAAAGATAAAGAAGTGTTGCAAAAATTGAAGGCGAAAATTGCTCAAAAATGGGTCTTTAAATTACGTCGTGTCTGTTTTTATATTTTCTAGTTTTCATCTTTAATTTATATTGTTATCGTTTTTTAAATTTTCTAGTTGTCGACTTTAATTTATGTCATTATCATTTTTAAAAATTTATGATATTTTAATTTTATTTAATATAGATAAAATTTCAAACAAAAAAGGGGGTGGATGGGGGGTTTGAGTCAAGACCACACCTTTTGGATATTGGTTTTGGATGGTAGATTAGAGGTAGATGACATGGCGTTGACGAGGCGGGTCATGATGGTTATGAGGGTCATGACCACACCCTTTAGCCTTAGAGTATTCACATCCCATCCACCAAATTTTGTGAGAAGGTCCTCCATTTTTATAGATGGTGGTTATGAGAGGTTGTGAATGGAGGAAAGGGAAATGTTAATGTTCATATGTAAATATGAAAAAAAAAAAATATTGCTCACCACTATAAATTTTTTAATATTTTTAGAAAGTTGTTGTGAGTAGAAAAGAGAGAAAATGTAATGGTAAAGGTAATACAAAATATTATTTAGTTAAAAAGGAGAGAGAAAGATAATGATTTTTAGTGTAAGGCTAGAGGGTGTGGTTTAAAGCCCCTAGGGGCTTTATTACGCTACGTCAGATCCACCTAGGCGCCACGTCATATGGGGGCTTTAAAGCCTCTCCCTTTAATTTGCATACAATGGTTTAAAGCCCCTATCAACATTACCTAATTATTTTTTATTTAAATTTAAACATTATTTAATTTTGATATATTAATTTAAAACTCATAATTTAAATATAAAAATACAATGCCATAATTTAAATAAAAAATACAATGTCATAATTTAAATAAAAAATACAATGTCACTAAAAACATCACTCGTCGTCTCTGTCGTCTCCTCCTTTTCACGATAAAACCATAGGTGTTCGGTCAGATCAGCTCGAAGGTTATGGTGTGTGTCCCTGTCACGTATCCTCGCTCGGATAACTTCTTTTTGAGCGTATGTGAGTAGTGGGTTCATCGCTTGGTTACCTTCATCAAAACTTTCTTCACAAAACGCTCTTCCTGAGTCCTCCAATATCATGTTATGCAAGATGATGCACGTATACATGATGTTTCTCATTTTACTGTTTTCAAGTATCCTCGACGGCTGGGCAATGATAGACCATCTCTTTTTTAATACACCGAAAGCCCGCTCGACATCTTTTCTTGCCGACTCTTGTTTCTTCTTTAAATACAATCTTTTCTCGTCATCTGGACACGAAAAACTTTTCACAAACGTCGCCCAGTCCGGATAAACACCGTCGACAAGATAGTACCCATACTTATACTCCACGTCGTTTGCATAGAATGAAGTACCTTGTGCAACACCATCTATGACAACGTCGAAAAGATTCGAAGATTGTAAAACTGCGATGTCATTGTTTGCACCGGCCATGCCAAAGTACACATGCCAAATCCATAAATCTTGAGACGCGACTGCTTGTAATATCAGGGTAGGGCCCTCGTGGTCACCAAGATGGTGTTGCCCTTTCCAAGCGGTTGGACATGTCGCCCACGCCGAGTGCGTGCAATCAAGACTACCCAAAATCCCAGTAAACCCGTGTATCCGCTGATGGGCCTCGTGTAAAAGTGTAACGTTGGTAGCGGTTGGCGTCCTCAAATATCGCCTCCCGTAAAGAAAGTTAACACCCAATATAATAGTGTTAATAAACTATAAATAATAAAAATAATAATAATAATAAAAATAATAAATCAATCAATCATACCCAGTAAAATCCCACCGATAGCTAAGATATTAGTAGTGTCTGGGGAGGGTGGGATGTAGGCGAACCTTACAACTATCCATGGGATAGAGTGGCTGCTTTCAGGGAGACCTCCGGCCCAACTTAAACAACGGACAAAACAAACAAACAACTAAATATAAGGATCAAGATACTAGTAAGAACATGAACAAAAGAAACATTGATGGAAGAGTAACAAAGAATAACTAGGACCATAGATGACATTATAAGACATAGAGGCATAAATACGACTATACAATAACATGTAAAGTACACCTAAATTATAGGAATATCAGAGTCCCTACTACAGAGCTAAGACATCACTATATACCCCTTCCTACCCATCCTTAACCTTAATCCTACGCCTCCACAAACTCCTAACCTAGACCATGTCCTCAGAGAGGTGCAACTCTAGTAAATCTTGTCTAATCCGCTCATCCAATGTAACTTTAGGTCTGTCTCTACTCCGCTTCCCTTCCACCGTGAGGATTTCCATAGCTCTAACCGGCGCAGTCGTCTGCCTCCTCTTCACATGTGCAAACCATCTCAATCTTCCCTCCCTTTTCTTATCTGATATACTAGCCACTCCTAACCTTTCCCTCAAAACATGATTTCTTATTGGGTCTAAACGTGTGTGCCCACATATCCACCTAAGCATCCTCATCTCCGCTACCTCCATCTTGCGCGCCTATGTCTTTTTGATTGCCCAACAATCTGTCCCATACAACATAGCTGGTCTAACTAACACCCTATAAAATTTCCCCTTTAATCTAGTTGGGAACATTTTGTCACACAATACCCCAGTAGCTGCTATCCACCTACACTAGCCACTTTGGATGCGGTGGGATATATCACTATCTATCTCCCCATCCCTTTGTACAAAAGATCCTAAATATTTGAAATTAGTTACCTGTGGAACCACTTGCCCCTCAATGGTGATCTCGGTGTCCTCGTCGATGCTTGCACCACTGAAGTCGCAATACAAGTACTTTATCTTAGAGCGACTAATCCTTAAACCTTTATCCTCTAAAGTCGCTCACCATTCCTCTAACCATGCATTTAAGCACTGCTTAGTCTCTACCACTAACACAATATCATCATCAAAAAGCATGAACGATGGAACTATCACTTGAATCGACTTAGAAAACTCATCAAGGACGACTGCGAAAAGAAACAGACTCAATGTAAACCCTTGGTGGAGTCCCACCTCCACAGGAAAGAAATCAGTATCCCCTACAGGCGCCCAAACACTAGTTTCAGTTCTATCATCCTTAAATATTTAAAATAATAATAATAACAATAATAATAAAAATACCTTCACAGAAATTTTCAAAGCAATCACGACAAGTTCTGGCCGACTTCCATAAATAGTCATCATACGCATCACTCACTATGCCATATGCAAGTTGCCGAATTGCGGCAGTACACTTTTGTATTCCAGAGAAACCAATTTTGTGACTAGCACTTTCTCTTTGTGTGAAAAAAGGGATTTCGGCCGCAAGATCATTAGAAATTTTTAAGAAAAGACGATGGCTCATACGAAACTGATGCCTAAACTATCATCATCGTACAACGGATTTTCACAAAAATAATCATGCATTAAACGTTCATGGGCACCTAACCGATCTCGTTCAAGAGGCGCTTGTCTGGTACGCATTGTAGAGGATTTGGGCTTCTTCTCGCAAATAATTAATCTCCTCCGGCATCACTGCGATAAGCATATCGTCGACAACACCGTCAGATGAAGAGCTGGACGAATCGGATGAAGAGTGAGATGACATTATTAAAAATGATTGGAGAGAATTTATGTGTTTTTGGTGATTGGTGTGTGTGTGTGATGTGCGTAAAATACAACATATAAATTATATCAAACAAGGCGTAAAATCAACCCTTTTTCGGTACTAATGTAGGAAAAAGCATGTTTCTTTGTTTATTTTAGGAAACTTTTATTTAAGTATTGAAGAAAAAGATGATCAACCTGATCATATGTTGAAGATACAGTCAAGGAATATCACTAAAAAGGTGCCTACATGATAACATGACAAGAAGAAATGAAAGACACATCTTCAACAAAGTATCAGGAAGTGATCAAGACAGAGAAGACGATCAGGCACGACCATTCTGATGAAGTCTAATGATAAATCTGGTATTTATCATCAGAATCTGGTAAGTCTGATTATCAGAATTTCTGATGGTTGATGCGTGTTGAGTGCGTTATGTTTTTATTGATATTTCAAGCCCTTTTTACACATTAGTCAAGTTTTAAATTTATAAAACACGATATTCTACTAACACTAAACACACACATGGGCAAGGGCACACTTCGTGAGCGTAGTATAGCGTTGGTAAGATACCGAGGTCGTCCAAGGACACAAGAGCTTTTGTACCAGTTTATCCTCAACATCTAATCAAATCAAAATTTTTAGAAATTTTTTAAACATGAAAAATAAAAACTAAAAATGTTGAAAATAAAAATAAAATAAAAAAAGATAGACAAGATGAATCACTTGGATCCGACTCGCCTTTAATGTATCGTTTGGTGATTTCCGCACTTTTTCACTTTTTAAGAGATTATCTTAGTTATAGTAGTAGACCACTCTTTTGAAGGTGATGTTACACTCAATCCAGTGGTTTGAGTCAGCAAGGATACAATCCCAAAGGGTTGGAATATTGGAAGATAATTAATTAAGTTATTAATGCGTAAAGTGGTAGGCCCCTCTTTTGAAGGTGACGTTACCCTCGGCTAAGTGGTTTGAGTCAGCAGGGATACAATCCCAAGTAGCCGGTTTAATGTATTAATAGTAGTTTACATATGAGAGGATCAAGCCATTCACACCCCCACCATCCAATACCAGTGGATATTGAAGGAGGTCCTAGTAAGCTTGACCCAGGTCCTTGCAAGATCTTTACACTGAACAAGGGAAGAACCTTACCAAACCATTCCCTTAACCCCCAACCAGGTAGCCAACATATCTCTATATAGATCATAGAGATATGAATGGTGAAAATCTTTTACTTTATATAGACAGTAAAGTAATGCCAAGACACCACGGACAAATGATAAGGAAGTTTCACCTTCAACATAAGAAACTAGTTATTAAAGTCATTAATACAAAACCAAATAAAAAGTGCAAAAAGATTAAAAATCAAAAGTAATACATTAAATGTTTGTCTTCACCAAGTGATGTAAGAGACTTAGCCAAACATGGCCTTTGATTGACAAGAACTTTTACGATCAATCTTGGATCCCGAGACTACTACACACACTCTAAGGTGGATGATGGTGGTGGATGTGGGTGTTGTAGTGGTCGTGGAGTGGTGACAAAGTGGAGAGATGTGGTTTGTCAAGGGATGCCTTTGAAGTGAACCAAGCACCCCTATTTATCGCCTGAACAGTAGCCCGGCCACGGCCCCATGTCCGCTGGACACGCCCCCGTGGCCATCTCCTTTCTCTTCCTTCATTAATTGCAATTGTGTGCATTAGGCTCCACACGGCCCCGTGTTCGCTGGGCACGGCCACGTGTGCAGAAGCGTATCTGTACTATCAAGATTTGCAAGATTCTGCGAATCTTAGTGTTGACCACGCCCCGTGATGAGATGGGTACGCCCCCGTGGTGGGCGTAGAAGCTTCTATAGCTTTGTCCCTTTCTGCAGACGCCTGACCTCGCCCACATGTCCAGTGGGCACGGGACGTGGTCAACCTTCTGTTTCATGTTTTTGCTTGGGGAGATGCTGTTGAGGGTTCGGGCATGCCACGTTTATTCCTTTTCTTTGTATTTATGTTAGTTTTTGCTACATATTTGTTCCTTTTGTTCATTTAAGCTCATTTGGTCCTGAAAATACAAAAGGAAGACAAAAACACACTTTTCCCAACATTAGTACTAAAAATGGTTAGTTTTATGCCTCATTTGATTTAATTTATATGTTGCATTTTGCACACATTAATGACTAACTTCATCAGAATTCTGGTAAGCTGGTCACTAGAAATTCTGGTGGACCAACTTGGATTGGAGATAAGCCCTGTCACAACTGGAACTTACTTCTACCATATGCTTGCCAAGCGATCAATCCTCCTCCTTTTTAACTATAAACTTTTGTAAATGTCAAGAGGACTTGGGGAAGGGTTAGGCTTGGGCTAAAGGTAGGTGGTTTTGGGTTAGTGGTTAGTAAAAAGGGCTAAAAGCGTAAAAAGCGTCGGTCGTCGTAAAACTTTTTGTTTTTGTGACTTTTATTCAAACTAAGCATTTTTAAACAAAGTTTCTTTGAGGACTTTGTTTGTTTATTGCTAGACTTTTTTTTATAAGGAAACGTCATAAGAAAACCGAGCTTTCTACTAAAATAAAGGGTTGAAATGAAAAAGGTTTTTGGTGGGTAAAGGTTGTTTGTTTTATGGGTTTAGAAATTAAAAGGTTTAGGCTCAAAGGGGTTAACTAGGGGGGATTTTAGGTAGGTGATAAAGAAAATGAAAAATAATGGTGTTGAAAAAAAAATGGGTTAGTCCTAATGCCTCCATCATTTACTTACTTGGGTTTAAGTTGGTAAGAACTGAGAATGTATCGTCGTGGCAAGTTCTAGAGTCGTAAGAACCAAGCGGCTATTCACACAAGAAACGAAAAATGAGCATTTAGTTTAAAGATGTATGCTTGTATGCTCAATAAAGGCTCAAAACTCACTTATTGTGGGAATGGGTTTATAATGTGACCAAGTATATATAATCAAATTTTAACTAGATTTGTCATGCCGTTTCATAATTTCTTATGTTGGTTCTTTTTATCACGACACTATTGGTTGTAAATTTGTAAAAATATAACCTTTTAGAACATGTTATCCTAAATTAAACCAAGACAAGTAAAAAAATGAAAAGTTTTTGAAAAACTTTGGGGTGATTAGCTATTCCAATAGAGTTTTGTGTAAGGCTTGTTACTAGGACTTGCAAAATCCAAGGTTTTAGCATCCCCCCACTTAAATTACACATTGTCCACAATGTGTCCCAAAAATAAGTTTTTAGGTGGATTGAATGTGTAAAAAGGTGTTGAAAAACAAAATTTATGTTACTGGGCGTCTGGCCACGGGCCCGTGTTGATCCGGGAATGGCCCCGTGCTCAGGTCGCTAGTATCATATTAAACAGAAGGCGGGGCACGGGGGCGTGTTCAGTGAACACGGCCCCATGTCCAGTTACCTGAACTGGGCATTTTCTGCAGAACCTCGGGCACGGGGCGTGTTGGGCTGAGCACGACCCCGTGCTGAACTTGATGTAATGAAGGAAAATTGTCGGGAGGCTCTGTTTTTGTGCATGGGGTGTGGGTTATTCTTTCCCTTTGTAACCTCCACCTTTTCGAGTGTATTCAACCATTACAATGTCATCCAAACATCATTTAATACTTAAAAACCATCATTCATTCGAGAGTGCATTACATAATGCCTAGAAAATAAAAAGTACATACTAATAGGTCATAAAATGAAAGAAATCTTAAACCACAAAGAAGTCCTAGCCTAGATGCTTTTATTATAAGAACAAAATTTCCGAAAAGATGATTCTTTCGGTTGAGAAAGGCTTGTAGAACTTCTTCTCCGGAAAGGGCCCCTCACACATCGTTAAGCCATTCTTCTATCTCCCGGGGGAGAAGGAAGGCGAGCTCATTGTCTTCCTTGTGTTGACGAGGTGCGACTTCCACCGGAACCTCTTGTAAGGCATCAATAGGAGGTTCCGTGGGAATGTCGTCCCATCCGGTGGGATTAATAACTTCTTATGACAAGTTCCAATCTTATTGGGGAAAGATCGGTTCCATAGGAGTTATTGCAAGAATATTCAACCTTTGGTGCAAAAGGTTGATTTCTTGGAAGCTATTTTATAGCCCCATCATTAGATAGTTGATACGGTCGATTAGGACTTCTTCTACGGATGTCATCTTATCGAGTGCCTCTCTTAGCGCCATTACATAACGCACAAGGGTTGCTTCGATCGATGGCCTTCTTTCCCTGCGACTGTTCCTCGAGTGAGCTGAAGAGGTTCCGCTATTCTGGCTCGACATTCTAAGAAAACAGGTCAAAAAATTTCAAATTAATGAAATAGTAGCTCCGGCCACGGCCCTGTGGCCACCAATCTGCAGATTTTCAAAACAAGGAATCTTAGTTCTTTAAATTATTTTTCTGATTTTTTAAAACATTTCTGAGCAGAAATAACTTAAAACAGTTTTGTAAAACTTATTTTTGATAAGATTCCTTGATTAAAAAGCTAACAAATGTCACAATAAAGCTTGGAAACTTGGAGATTTCAAACTTTAATGGAGGTTCTGAGGAGTTAGTGAAGAAGAAGGCAATAGACAAAAGTAGTAAAGACAAGATGGTTGTTGAGAAACTTCTTTAGAATATACCTTATAGGGTATATGTGAAGATCCCACCAGATCTTTGTCTTTAGGATGAGTCCAAGTGTGCAGGAATCTTGTTGCATTTATAGAAAACGACAGCACGCTGACCATGGCCCTGTGTCGGCTGGACATGGCCCCGTGGTCAGACAAGAATCTGACACTTTTTGTCCGTATTCTGACACTAAAGTCAGATACAAATCTTCAGGTGGGCACGAGGCGTGTTGACCTGGACACGGCCCCGTGGCTAGAGGTTTTTATGAAGGTTTGTCTATTTTTAAGGATTTTATCCAGATCGGGCAGTTCCTTACTGGATGGAACAACACCGAAGTGCCTGAGGTATCTCAATTGCCCTTGATTTAGACAAGAACACAAGAGGTTGTCGGAAAGGGTAAAACCTAAACTAAATACTGGTAGGCGAAACCAACTTTTATTCCCCTTATCCGGGCTCTCGTTAAAGAAGTTATATGTCGAATCGCTCAGGTCTATGAATGCATCAGTGGAGACCAATGGAGAGTCCTTCACGGCACAATCGACACAGGGACGACTATCGCTCAAATCCTCACAAGAGTTGGAGGTGCTTTCAGGACCTACGATGGTGTTAGATTCCGAATGCGATCTCAATAATTCTCCTTGATTGTCATCTTGAGATGAATTACTTATTTCCATCTCGAGCTCTTTTATCAATTGGAGAATTACTTCTTCCATTTGAAATAATTCTTCGAGAATCATATCATCTAGAAGAGATGATTAAGAGCATTTGAGGGAGAGATAGGGATTGTTTTTACTTTCGCCCATCTTAAGGTTACAGGAAAACGATGGGTCTATATAGTGGGGAGTGTAATTTAAAAAATAACATTTTAAATCTTCATGAGATCCGCCACATATTTAACAACCACGCACCATAAGAGGAGCAAAATTAAAAATAATCAGTATCACTCATATTTGTCTCAGAAATTACCAACCGTCGGGATCTTACGGTTCTGTTTTCAGTAACTAAAGCTTGGACACGGGGGCGTGTTCAGTGGGCACGGCCCCGTGTTTAGCTACTGTCTGACTTAAAATAGGATTGCGAGTACCAAAGATTGGGCACGGGGGCGTGTTCAGCGGGCACGGCCCCGTGCTAAGCTCTGCAGAAGCTGGAAAATAAAAAAAAAATCCTAAAAAACAGAAAAATAAGAAAAACGATTAGGCCGTTGATTCCTAACTTTCTTAAAATCCTTGTGTCCCTGGCAACGACGCCAAAAACTTGATGCGTGTTGAGTGCGTTATGTTTTTATTGATATTTCAAGCCCATTTTACACATTAGTCAAGTTTTAAATTTATAAAACATGATATACTACTAACACTAGACACACACATGGGCAAGTGCACCCGTCGTGAGCGTAGTATAGCGTTGGAAAGATACCGAGGTCGTCCAAGGACACAAGAGCTTTTAGTACCGATTTATCCTCAACATCTAATCATATCAAAATTTTTAGGAAAGGTTTTAAACATAAAAAATAAAAACTAAAAATGCTGAAAATAAAAATAAAATAAAAACTGATAGACAAGATGAATTACTTGGATCCGACTCGCCTATAATGTATCCTTTGGTGATATCCGCACTTTTGCACTTTTTAAGAGATTGTCTTAGTTATAGTAGTAGGCCCCTCTTTTGAAGGTGACGCTACCCTCAACCCAGTGGTTTGAGTCAGCAAGGATACAATCCCAAAGGGTTGGAATATTGGAAGATAATTAATTAAGTTACTAATGCGTAAAGTGTAGGCCCCTCTTTTGAAGGTGACGTTACCCTCGGCTAAGTGGTTTGAGTCAGCAGGGATACAATCCCAAGTAGCCGGTTTAATGTATTAATGGTAGTTTACATATGAGGGGATCAAGCCATTCGCACCCCCGCCATCTAATACCAGTGGGTATTGAAGGAGGTCCTAGTAAGCTTGACCCAAGTCCTTGCAGGATCTATACATTGAACAAGGCAAGAACCTTACCAAACCATTTCCTTAACCCCCGACCAGGTTGCCAACATATATCTTTATAGACCGTAGAGATATGAATGGTGAAAATCTTTTACTTTATATAGACAGTAAAGTAATGCCAAGACACCACGTACAAATGATAAGGAAGTTTCACCTTCAACATAAGAAACTAGTTATTAAAGTCATTAATACAAAACCAAATAAAAAGTGCGAAAATATTAAAAATCAAAAGTAATACATTAAATACTTTACTTCACCAAGTGATGTAAGAGACTTAGCCAAACATGGCCTATGATTGACAAGAAATCTTACGATCAATTTTGGATCCCGAGACTACTACACACACTCTATGGTGGATGATGGATGATGGTGGTCGAAGTGGATGTTGTAGTGGTGGTGGCGTGGTGGCAAAGTGGGAGAGAGGTGGTTTGTCAAGGGATGCCTTTGAAGTGAACCAAGCACCCATATTTATAGCCTGAACATTAGCCCGGCCACGGCCCCGTGTCCGCTGGACATGCCCCCGCGGCCATCTCCTTTCTCTTCCTTCATTAATTGCAATTGTCTTCATTAGGCTCCACACGTCACTGTGTTCGCTGGGCACGGCCCCGTGTGCAGAAGCGTATCTGTACTATAAAGATTTGCAAGATTCTGCGAATCTTAGCATTGACCACGCCCCGTGCTGAGATGGGCACGCCCCCGTGGTGGGCGTAGAAGCTTCTATAGCTTTGTCCCTTTCTGCAGACGCCTGACCACGCCCCCGTGTCTAGTGGGCACGGGCCGTGGTCAGCCTTCTGTTTCATGTTTTTGCTCGGGGAGATGCTGTTGAGGGGTCGGGCTTGCCACGTTTATTCCTTTTCTTTGTATCTATGTTAGTTTTTGCTGCATATTTGTTCCGTTTGTTCATTTAAGCTCATTTGGTCCTGAAAATACAAAAGGAAGAGAAAAACACACTTTTCCCAACATTAGTACTAAAAAAGGGTTAGTTTTATGCCTCATTTGATTTAATTTATATGTTACATTTTGCACACATCAATGGTCAACTTCATCAGAATTCTTGTAAGCTGGTCACTAGAAATTCTTGTGGACCAACTTGGATTGGAGATAAGCCCTGACACAACTGAAAAGTAGCAAGTTGACAATAACCGATTCAATGAATATGCCAAAAAGCTACTTTGTGCGGAGCAAGTGCATGAATAAACAAATGTTTATTCATGATCCGGACTCTCTATAAATAGAGACGTAACCCAGAAGGTTAAATGAGTTGAACTAAGCATTTAATACACACACCACAAACTCCATTACCCTTCACATAGAATTATTTTAGTATTCATTTTGTAACAGTCAATAAATTTGTTTTACAAAGTCATTAATATACTTGAAAATTCTGTAAGTTGTTTCTTGAAAGTTTGATTTCTAGTTCCGCACAATATTTCCTATTTGTTGAAATCTATTTGCCATATTAAGTCTTTGAGAATCTTTATCGGGATCAAGAATTCGTATCAGAGCAGATTGGATAAAACATTTTCAAAAGATTAAATGCTTATATTTTTTATAACAATCTCATATACTAAATATGGAAAACTTTCAATCCTGGAACAATGCTTTCAACATTGGTTCTATGTCAAAGCCTCCGAATTTGGTCAGAGAGGAGTACCCCTAATGGAAAATCAGGATGATCAATTTCCTAAATGGACATGATCGAGCACTGTTTCAATCCATTGTGAAAGGCCCACAAAACCAACTGTTGAAATACCAGCTATCCCTATTTCCTTGGCTCCTAAAAATGAAGTACATTGGAACAAAGAAGATCAGGATCTGGTACCTGCTGATGAAAGGGCTAAATCACTCCTGATTATGGCACTTCCAAACGACATATTCTCAAAAGTAGATGCTTGTGCATCTGCTAAGGAGATTTGAGATCAACTGGAAAATCTTTGTGAAGGAGGAGAAAGAATGAAAAGAAACAAGAGAACTAACTGTGTTTCTTCATACGACAGATTCAAAAGTCTCCAAAATGAGACTCTTTCAGAAACATATCATAGGTTCACTAAACTTTTAAATGAACTTAAAAAGTTTGGTATTGAGAAGTCTAACGATGAAAAGAATGTAAAGTTTCTTGATGCACTGCCAAGAGAATGGAGAAGTCTCATAATGACCTTGGCATCAACCCTTGAATTAGGGAACATGAACTTACATGATCTTTACAACATCCTTGTCCCAAGAGAAGAGGAAATCTATGAAAACTCAAACCACATAGGTGGACCTATAGCTCTTGTTTCAAATACACAAGGAGTACCAATCTCAGATCCACAACCCTCTCACTGCCAAAACATAGAAAACTTTGATGCTTCATCAGATTTTCAGCCTTTGCAGAGGCTATTGCTTTGCTCACAAAAACGTTTGAGCATAGATTGAGAGGTGGAAGTGGCAAATTCCAGAAGAGTGATAGGGGGAGGATGAAAGGTAAGTCAAGAGATAAAGGGAAGGCAGAGATTGTTTGCTATAGATGCAAACAAAAGGGGCACTATGCTTCTGAGTGCAAGAACAAGAAGCAGAAGGATGTGGCATATTATGAGAAGAAGCTTGAAGAAGCTAAAAGACAACAATAGAATGTCAGTTTGATAGCAGGTACTGATACCTGGCCAACTAATGATTCTTCTAGCAGATTATTAAAAAAAGTACTAGATATAAATCTAAAACACAGATAACCATGTCTCACATAACCATAGATTGAAGCATAAAATCACATATCTGAGCAATATCGAAGCCCTAATCTTTCTTTATCTCTCTCTCTTGGCTCGATGGGGTACTGGATCTGGTCAAATCTGAAACGTCGGCGGTGAGGATCACTGGCGGTGAAGATGGTGGCGCTTGTTGTTGGTGTAGAGTTGATGGAGATGGTGGCTGTTGGTGGTGATCTGGTGGTGGCTGGTTATGGTGAAGAGAGAGAGAGAGAGAGTATAGAGCTGTGATGGAGAAGAGACAGAGAGATGAGAGACTGAGAGTGTATGTATGTGATATAATATTACTGAAATACCATTGCTTTTATTTATAAAATTACTGAAATACCCTTTTAGTTAACAAATATTTTGGATGGAGTTAGAGGCGGGGAGCAAAATAGGAAAAACATAGTAAACTATTGAAGGAAAATGAACGTTTTTAAATAATTGAGGCAAAACCATTAAAACGATCAAACAACATGAAACAAAACAGAATTTTACTCTAATATTTAATTCTATTAAAGAAAATTTCACAACAATATTAAACTAGAAAAAGTCACTTGACTATAATAACTCAACATTCTGTCACATCCATAACTTTCAAAGACGAAATTCTAAAAAACACGTTTTCAACTATAAACACATAAATTATTAATTAAAGTGTAAACAAATAAGTATTATAAAAAGGCTGATTCTAAACGCACCCCCCTCTTGTTTATACCCCCTTGTGAGAGGAAAACTGTCGGTCTCACGCAGGTCCCACCTGTAAGTATGTGAGAGGAGGAGGTGTAAAAAGTAATTAGGGGGGTGTAGAAAGTAGCACCCTTATAAAAAAATGGTTTATTGCTATTGCGTTTCATACAATTGTCATTGTCTACCCAGTGAATCATATTAGTCACAATATACCTTTATTTATGTTTATGAGCCTGTATTAAATGCATTCTCATAGTAATGTGTATGTTTTTAGATTAAATTAACGAAATTAGACTAGATAAGTCATTCACACGGCTTTGACGAGCTATGCATATCCCTTAATTTATTTTTTTAATTGGCCACTCTTAAGGCATGTGTAATGAGCATACAAGGTTGGTTACGGTGCAAACCATATTTATCCTATGGTTAAATTAGCACATATGTGAAATTAGCACATACTAAAACAATAAATACATAAAAGTAACACTTTTAAATTATATTAGCACATGAAAATTAATTAAGATAATTGATTTTAGCACATATGTGAATGATATCAACACTTTTCTTAATGAAAATTATATCAACACATTGAAAAAAAAAAGATACAAATAAAAAATTAATTGTTTGTTAGCATGATTATAGAGAATTTAATATACTCGATATTATTTAGGACTTGACACATGACAATTTTTTAATAGTTCTTACAGTTTATATACGAAATGTGGTTTCTATTTGATCCTACTCCATGGACATTATAGGGGCGTAAAATAGTTTGATAATGCCCTCAATACCGCCCCATTAGGCATTATAAGAGAACGAAGAGGGACGAACCTTTCTAGAATAATGCCTAAAGAGTAGAAAAATAATGGAAAGTAATGAATGAAATGAGCATTAAGGGACATTAAACGTTACACATTTTTTGACGAGGCATTATCATGGTGATATGACGAAAAATACCTCTTAGAAGCATTAACCGTTACCCATAGGGCATCAATTGTATTATTTTTGCAACTTCAGTCGATATATCTTCCTTTTACCTTTATACGTCATTCGAAAAAGGACTATTGTTTCTGAAAGGCAAATTGGATTTAAATAATCCAAACTTAGTGTTATTGGCCAATAATAATCCCAACTCATTTAATCACCAATAATAATCCCAACTATTCACTTTTGTTTGTAAAATACTCCCAGTTAAAAAAACACCAACTAGGTTAAAAAATTGCTGATGTCGCATGCCACGTCACCTGCCACATCAGTTGCCATGTCATCAAAAATGCCATGTAGACTGCCACATCAGCTACCACGTCATCAAAAAATGCCACATCAACTGCCACGTCAGCAATTTTTTAACCTAGTTAGTGTTTTTTTAACTGGGAGTATTTTACAAACAAAAGTGAATAGTTGGGATTATTATTGGTGATTAAATGAGTTGGGATTATTATTGGCCAATAACAGTGAGTTGGGATTATTTAAATCCAATTTGCCTTTCTGAAAATGACATTTATTTGCTAATCGTAAATTTTTAACTTCTAGATAAGGTTTTATTTACTAACTTTTTACTAAAAAAATAATAACATAAATAGTTTTGGCAAAATTTATAACAAGAGTGTATTTATAATTTGTTAGGCTATTTTGATGGTAACCTTTTTTTTCTTTTCACAAACTAATGATTATAGTATGTCTTTGTGGACAGCGTTATAATAATCATGAATCATAAAAATATAAACGTAAATGGTTTAAGAGGTGAAGTTTAAGTAACACTAATCCACGTTATAACAATGCGTGCTTGGAGGGTCGACGGATTCGATCCTTCTCTCTCAAATCAATCAAACATGTAAACGTGAAGGGATTAAGAGGAAAACTTTTAACCTTAAGTGTAATTGAAGTGTGAAAGTTTATATGAACGAAGGCCACCTCTCTTTTGTAGACTTTGTTAGTTTTCTAGAAGATTGATACATTTAATAGCATTCTTAAGAGAAGAAGGGCAAGGATGTGCCCCGATGCTATGGGCCAGTAAAACGTGTGACATTGTTTCCAAACCATAAAATCCTAATAATATATAGGGTATGGTTTATTTGATAACTACTCTTATTGCGAGAACCATTACAACCAATGTGAATACAAAAAAACCTAAAAATGCCTAAAAAACATACAATTTTTTATTTTTTTAATTAAAAATCGTTATTTTTGGTTACCAAAAAAATCGAGTAACAATTATCAATGCATATGTATAATTTCTTTGACAACTTCCGTAATACATAACCAGTATTAGACAATTATACTTTCATTTACCCTACCATCCGTAATACACTCTTTTTTACATTAAAAAACCCTGTTAATTGTTGGGTGTAAAGGACTAAACTTGCAACAAAATAGCTAGGTAAATGACTAAACTTGCAACAAAATACTTAGTAAAGGACACCGTCTGTCACCAATTAATAGGGTTTTTTAAATGGGTTGGGTGTAAAGGACTAAACTTGCAACAAAATACCTAGTAAAGGACACCGCCTGTCAACATTCGTTAAAAAGGACACCGCCTGAAAAGTGGTATAAAGATAAATGACAAAACTTGTAATTTTTCCTTAGTAATATATAAAATGCACATATCCATCTATATGTATGAACATGATATAACGTGTTTTTGTACAAAAAGTTTGTGCTTTTGAATGATGAAGTAGGCCAATATACATGTTCTTGGTTAGTTATATCTAGTCGTTGGTGGTTTATATTTGTCACTTTATGATGTAATATGTTGTTTGTTATGGTATGAAGGGTGTTGATGCACATGTGCTAAAGTAAAAAATAATATACATATTGATAATGATATTGTATTATGGATAGTAGGAGATAATGGTAGTGTATTATGGATAGTAAGAGGTAATAGTAATGTATTATGAATGTTATGATAAATGAAAAGTAAAGTGTATTCAAAGTAGTGTACCAAAAACAATGGTTGTAAAAGTCCCACCTAGGCTCCGAGTAATCCACGAGTAATCGCTATAAGGTAGGTTGCCGAGACACGAGTATTGTTCGCCCAGGCCAGTTACTCCCCGAGTAATCTCCGCCTAAGTCGAGTACTTCCCGAGTAATCCAGAATCCGACTAGGGAGCGCCTAGCGACTTTTGCAACCATGCTAAAAACACGTTATATTATGTTCATACATATAGATGCACATGTGAATTTTATATATTACTAATGTAAAAAGTAGTGTATTACGGATGGTAGTGTAAATAAAATTGCAATTGTCTAATACTGGTAATGTATTATGGAATTTGTCAAAGAAATGATACATATGCACATGTGCATCCATAATTGTTACTCGAATTTTTTTTTAAACTAAAAGTAGCAATTTTTATATAAAAAATAATAAAAAATTTTTGGGTGTTTTTAGTTATTTTTAGGTATTTTTGGTTGTTTTTACATTGGTTCTCGCAGTTTTCGCAATAAAAGGTGGTTCCTGACTGAACCTTATCCTATATATATAAGTACCTCTAGAAATACTTTAGATAAAAGTCTATTTAAAAGAAGTTTATCAATGAAAATGAAAGGTGTTGATTTTTCAAATACTATTCCAAGACCACTATATGAAGAAAATGATAGTGATAATAATACTTATGTCCTTACTAAGTCTGATATGGAAAATTATGAAGAAATACAATGAGTGATTAAAAAATTCAAGCTCGAAGAAATTACAATATTTGGTTTTTGAAAAATTGCAATAGAAGAATAAAATATTTGTGAGAAAGAATAGAAGAATATAAAAATCCCTGCAACATGCCTCCATCCGACCCGTATCATCCCTCTAATTATACATCTAACCCGTATCATCCCTCTAGCTATATATTATTTTTAGAAAAAAGATTAAGAGAAGAAATTAATTATAGAGTAAAACTTATAGAAAACATTTCAAGCACAACTTGTTAATTATGGATAAAGAAATGTTAAAATATTTAAAAGATAAAATGTTCAATGAGTATAATAATAAAAATTTAATATGGTATTTTTCTACATACGATGAAGATGAAAGATTTTTACATGAGATTGATTGGCACTTATATATGTGTGAAGATGATGAAAATATCCTATTTTTCTCCTGGTTTCCTCTTTACTGTATAGAAAATAAAATTAAGTATCCATTTTTTGAAAATATATCTGTTAGTAATACTATAACCAAAATCTATACAATTATAGATAAAAATGAAGATATTACTAGTATACACTCTCCACATACAGATATAAAAATAAAAACTGAAAATAAAGATTATATTGCAAAACCCTTTGCAAACACTAATGAAGATTTAAATAAAAATGTAAAGACAAGTATTTTTCAAAATAATTATACTAATGAAAAATTAAATACCATAGGAGAAAAATTAGAAATGATTGAAACTAATAATAAAAATCTAGATCAACCTAGTACTTCAAATACTAAATTAATTACTGAAACTATTGAAAATCCAATATTTAAACCATATAGTATAGATATCCCAATAAATCTAAACAAACAACAGGATATGTTAAAAGATATTTTTTCAAAAATTTCAAAACTAAATATAAACGTTATTTCAGCACAAGAAATTCAAAGTATTGAAGAACAATTTAATGATTTTCAGATAGAAGATTCTATAAACAAAATTAAAAGAGGAAATTATCATTTCTCAAAAAATAATACTTATACTAATAGGCCTGAAACAAGAAATTATTATCCTAGACCTACCCCACCTGATT
>JARYGA010036623.1:0-84673 GCA_030545235.1 Helianthus tuberosus | reverse complement strand
ATGTTTATGGTTCGATTCCTTGTTCTTGAACATGTAGTCTAATCATTGTGCATGTTATTGGACTGATGTATGTTTGTATGCATATAGTAATTGTGAACTTGTTTCTTGAATATTCTTTGTATTGTAATCTAGTTTGTATGAAACTCAAGTACTCGTTTATATTTGAATCTTCATGACTGTATAATGAATGTTTCATTGATGTTGTGTTCTTGATTATATTTGATTATATTGGGTAATGAATATGTGGTAATTTGGATGTTAACTCTTGATTATTCACTTATTTGTAAATTCTGTTTACACCATGAGACCCAACCCGGAGATTGGTATTACACAATATATGTCTTATTTTGATTAAGAGTACTTTCCTACACGTAAGGGTTCTAATGAATTATATGGTGTTGATTACATGTTCTTGCATGCGGTTTATGATCCTTGTTCAGTAGTTTTGGTCTGAAATTGCTAACTTGGTAGATTTGTATTCAAGACTTGTAAAGGTGAAATTATTTGTTATATGATCTACATAAATGCTTATCTTTGTGGTTGTATTGTGACCATCGGTATTGCTTTCTTTGATAAGTGAGATTAGAAAACTCTTAACGGATGACTAATCTATCTTTAAAGATTCACATAAAATCAATAGCTCGCTAATGCATCATTATGTTAGAAAATTATCCGAAGAATCATTATGTTAGAAAATTCCTAACGGTGACTAACTGTCTTGCAATTGGAAAATTGATTAAAGTGCTTTGGTGAAATACATGATAGATAACATGTTTAGGTTATTTGTGAAATAAGATATTTGTTATATTTATATTTTTATTTTCAGTTAATTTAGTTAAACAACAATTCAATCATTTCTTCCTTTGGTAAAATAATGACAAAGATTCAGTACTTATAATATCTTATCTCATCTTTCGTGTTCCTTGGGACGATATCTGGCTCTTACCAATACTTTACTGCATATGTGACGGGATACACTTGTCCTTTGTTGTGTGTGTTTTAATGTTAAGGTATAAAACCATTTTTATAAATAATAAACTTAAAATAGTGCGTAAAATCAACTGTATAAATAACATACGTGGCACACGCACACCAAGTTTTTGGCGCCGTTGCCGGGGACTAAAATAAAAGAAAAGATAAGGTGTAAATAATGGAACAATCCGAGTTATTATTTTACCAATGTATAAACTGTAAATAACTGTTAATACTTGTACATTTTTGTAATTATTTATTTATTTTTATTATTAACCACTAACATCTAAACTTTTATTTATTGTTTATCTAACCATTTATTTATTTATTTATTCTAACCGCTAACTATTTTTTTTCTTGTCTTATTTATTTATTTATTCTGACTATTTTAACCAATTAACCAGCTAACTATACTGACTTACTAACTTTCTAACTTTACTAACTTTTAACTTACTAACAATCTAACTTTTTAATTACTGTCAACTAACATTTAATTTATGCAATTTTTAATTCAGTATTTTTTATTCAATTAATGCGTTCGGATTCGAACCATTAAATTTCATTTTATTTATTTATTTATTTCTGTACAGTTATTACATTACTTCAATTCAGGCATTTTATTTCTGTCATTTTATTTATTTATTTCATTTCTGTACAGTACGTTGATAGCCGTGTTCGGAAACGAACCGCTTATACACGTATTTATTTCATTTATTTATTTATTTATTCATTCTTGTATTTATTTATTTATTTAGTTAACTGTTATTCATTTCATCGGGCACGCAATACCGTGGGAACCGATTACACTACCATGCACAAAAGGCGTTGCGAACCGCTGTACGTGGGTTGATACACGACCATGTACGACTTTTTAGCAACATTTAAAAAAAACGAAAAAGAAAGGACTATGGACTTAAACAATTATATATATAGAGTAAATATTAATTAGGACTATATAATATCTTGTATATATATATGTGTATTAAATAATAATTTTAGTTTTTATATTCTGTAATATATTATTAAAATATTTTTTTTATTTGTATGATACTTTTATTATTATTTTTTTATTGCAGGCTAATGTCCATGCCCTCTGTTCGCGTTAAAACTGAGCTAGCCAACGAACTAGAAATTAATCTTAGAAGAAGTAGGAGGCTATGCGAAAGAGCACGTGCTGTTGCACAATGGATTGCAGACGCAATCGACGAACCAGTAACACTGTCTGACAACGAGAGTTCAGAGGACGAAAAAGGAGGAATTATGGCAGACATTGTAGCAGATGACAACCAGCCTTTAAATGAAACTGGCCGTCCAGGAAGAGAAGGCTTGATACCAAGCATTAACCGACCTGAGATACAAGCACCTAGTTTTGAAATTAAATCTAGTACAATTAATATGATACAAAATTCTGTGCAGTTTGATGGTAAGGATCATGAAGATCCTGGTCGACACATTGCTTCATTTCTCGAAGTCTGTTCAACTTTTAAAATTACTGATGTTTCTGAAGACGCAATTCGTTTGCGCCTTTTTCCATTCTCTTTGTGAGGCAAAGCCCGATCTTGGCTTTTGTCACTTCCAACAGGGTCCATCACAACTTGGAACGAATTAGCAGATCTTTTCATGCAAAAATATTTCCCGCCGGAAAAGACAGTCAAGCTGAAGAATCGTATTATGACATTCAAACAGGATGAAGGAGAATCTCTACATGCAGCTTGGGAAAGGTTCAAAGATCTTTTGATCGATGTTCCACATCACGGGTTTTCCAAAAGACAACTTGTGTTAAACTTTTACCAAGGACTTAACTATAACTCACAAGAACGTTTAGATGTTTATGCAGGAGGTGATCTGGGAACGAAAACACCCAATGAAGCCTATGAAATCATTGAGAAAGCTGCGTTAAAGTCAAGTTCGCGTCATAGTGGAGTACGAAGTAAAGCTGTATCCAATCCTGGAGTTCATCAAGTAGATACATATACGGCTCTTTCAGCACAAATCAGAGCTTTGGCAGCAGAGTTTGAACAAGCTCAAAACGCTTCAAAAGTACAATCAGTACAATCTTCATGTGAGCTATGTGGAGTGTTACACGAGCAAGGTACATGTGAGCAAGGTGTTATGTTTACAAGCCACGAAGAGGTGGACTATTTGGGCAATCTAATCAGGCCCTAAAATAACCCCTATAGTAACACGTACAATCCAGGTTGGAGAAATCATCCAAACTTTGGGTGGAAAGCCAATCCTAATAACCAAAATCCACTTGGATTTGCTCAACGCGCTCCCGCACCACAACAGTCTCAAGGGCAATTCTTTCAGCCTCAAAGTCAATTCTATCAATCCCAAAATCAATCTTTTCAGCCATCAGGGCAAACCTTTCAACCGCGTTTTAACAATTCAGGTTTAGGAAGCACTTCCCAGTCTCAACAGCCTCAAACCTCTCAAACCAATTCAAAATTAGAGGAAATGATGGCACAGCTATTAAATAACTCCAATAATGCTAATCAATTGTCTGAAAAGCGATATCAGCAGCATGAGGAGCGGTTTATGGCACAAGAAGGGGAATTAAGGAGCCAGAAAGCTTCATTGCAAACCATTGAGAATCAAGTCGGCCAGTTGGCCAAGATGTTATCGGAAAGACCACAAGGTAGTCTTCCAAGTAACACAGAACCAAGCCCAAGAGGGCATGTTAATGCAGTTATGATAAGGAGTGGTAGAACAACAGGACCTGAAAAATCAGACTCACCGCCGATTAATGATCCTGTCCTAACTGACGCTTCAGACGAGGTACACGCTAGGCTAGACCCAGCAAGTACAACACAGTTTCAGGAGCCAGTTAAAGAATTCGTCCCTCCTATTCCATATCCAAGCAGATTGAAGAAGCAAAAGAACGATGAACAACATGGTAAGTTTTTGGAAATGTTTAAAAAATTGCACATAAACATACCATTTGTTGAAGCATTGGCCCAAATGCCTAAATATGCAAAGTTCTTGAAAGACATCCTCACAAACAAACAGAAACTTGAAAGTTTGTCTTGTGTGTTGATGAATAAAAACTGTTCAGCCGTTCTCCAAAACCGTCTACCTGAAAAGATGGGAGATCCGGGCAGTTTTACACTTCCATGTCTCATAGGAAACATGTTAGTTAGTAACGCATTAGCAGATCTAGGAGCAAGTATAAACCTTATTCCTTATAAAGTTTTTGCTAAGTTAGATCTGGGAGAACCTACATCCACTAAAATGAGCATTCGACTTGCAGATAGATCAATCAAATATCCTCGCGGATTCGTAGAAACATGCTTGTTAAAATTGATAAATTTGTTTTTCCCATGGATTTTGTAATTCTTGATATGGACGAAGATTCGAAAGTACCATTGATACTCGGATGCCCATTCCTCAACACTGCGAGGACAATTGTTGATGTTGCAGCAGGCCAAATCACGCTCCGAGTAGATGACGAGCACGTGACTTTTGATATTAAACGATTAATGCAACATCCGCAAAGTCACGATGATGTATTATACTGTGTTGACATTGTTGATACATGTGTAAGCTCTCATTTTCAAAGCACTGTTGAAGAAATTGATACGGACATATATCTCAAAAGTGTGCAACCATTTGATGAAAATGATTCTCAAAGTCCAAATCAATTTGTAGAACTAAACCGTGAAGTTGAAGAAAAATCAAAACCATCAGTTGAAGAACCACCGTCTTTGGAGTTAAAAGAACTCCCTCCGCATCTCGAATATGCATTTTTAGACAAGGAGTGTCGCTTGCCAGTCATCATTTCAGCATCTTTAGCGAAAGAAGAGAAGAGACAGCTTCTTGAAGTTCTAACACTCCACAAGAAAGCCATGGCCTGGAAAATTATGGATATAAAAGGTATTAATCCGTCCTTTTGTACTCATAAGATTCTCATGGAAGACAATTACAAGCCTAGAGCGCAGCATCAAAGGCGCTTGAATCCAAACATGCAAGACGTGGTGAAGAAGGAAGTAATCAAGTTGCTAGACGCAGGTCTGATTTACCCCATATCTGATTCAGTTTGGGTAAGTCCAGTGCAAGTAGTACCTAAGAAAGGTGGTATTACTGTAGTTTCAAATGATAGAGATGAACTTATTCCTACCCGTACCGTCACAGGATGGCGAGTTTGCATTGATTATCGCAAACTCAACGATGCCACCCGTAAGGACCACTTCCCGCTTCCATTCATCGACCAGATGTTGGAACGTCTGTCGGGGAAGTCATTTTTCTGTTTCTTGGATGGGTTTTCAGGATACTTTCAAATTCCAATCGCTCCTGAAGATCAGGAGAAGACTACTTTCACATGTCCTTTCGGCACATTTGCCTACAGGCGTATGCCTTTTGGACTGTGTAATGCACCAGCTACATTCCAGCGTTGTATGATTGCCATTTTCCATGACATGATTGAGGACTCCATGGAAGTATTCATGGATGATTTTTCTGTATTCGGGAGTTCTTTTGATCAATGTCTAGGAAATTTGAAAAGAATGTTGATGAGATGTGAGGAAACTAATCTTGTGCTTAACTGGGAGAAATGCCACTTCATGGTGAAAGAAGGGGTAGTTCTTGGGCACAAAATCTCTGAAGCCGGGTTGGAAGTTGATCCAGCAAAAGTAGATATCATTTCTAAACTTCCTCCACCTACCTCGGTTAGAGCAATTAGAAGTTTCCTAGGTCATGCAGGGTTCTACAGGCGATTCATTAAAGACTTTTCAAAAATCGCAAGACCTATGACCCGTTTGTTAGAGAATGATGCTCCGTTTGTCTTTTCAGACGATTGTATGAAAGCTTTCAATCACCTGAAACAAAAGCTTATCGAAGCCCCAATATTAGTTGCACCAGATTGGACATTGCCATTCGAGATAATGTGCGATGCAAGCGATTATGCAATAGGAGCAGTCTTAGGACAACGAAGGGAGAAGCATTTTCACCCTATATACTATGCCAGCAAGACTCTACATGATGCTCAGGAGAATTATACGACTACAGAGAAAGAGCTTTTGGCAGTAGTATATGCGTTCGATAAATTCAGATCGTACCTTGTGTTGTCCAAAACAATTGTGTACACGGATCATGCGGCAATTAAATACCTTTTCAGCAAACAAGACGCAAAACCGTGTCTTATTCGATGGATCTTGTTGCTACAAGAATTTGATATTGAGATCCAAGATAAAAAGGGAGCTTTAAATGTTGCAGCCGATCATCTCTCGAGAATTGAGCATGACAATTCAGATAATTCAGTGGAGGAGCCAATAAACGACAATTTCCCCCACGAATTTCTTTTGAATATCGAGATGAATAACGAGTCACCATGGTTCGCCGATTATGCAAACTACCTCGCATGTGGAATCCTTATCAAAGGATTATCATATCAACAAAAGAGGAAGTTCTTTGCAGATCTGAAGTATTACATCTGGGACGAACCATACTTGTTTAGGATCGGAGCCGATCAGGTTATCCGAAGGTGTGTATTTGGAGAGGAGGCAGCTAGCATTCTGCGTCACTGTCACGAGGGACCAACCGGAGGTCATCATGGAGCAAACTACACTGCAAAGAAAGTGTTAGACTCTGGATTCTACAGGCCCACAATTTTTCGTGATGCGTATGAATGTGTTAGAGTATGTGATACTTGTCAGAGAGCAACGAATATCTCGGCACGCAATGAGATGCCTCAACATTGGATTCAAGTGTGTGAAGTCTTCGACATTTCGGGGATATACTTCATGGGACCATTTCCCCCCTCACGAGGTAACAAGTACATCCTGGTAGCGGTTGACTACGTATCATAATGGGCAGAGGCACAAGCTTTACCCACCAATGATGCCAGGTCAGTCGTGAGATTTCTGAAAAGTTTGTTTGCCAGGTTTGGTGCCCCAAAGGCGCTTATCAGTGATAGAGGGACTCATTTTTGCAACACCGAGCTTGAAAAAGCTTTGTCCCGTTACGGTGTGCATCACCGTCTTTCCACGCCCTATCATCCACAGACAAGTGGGCAAGTGGAAGTCACAAACCGAGGGCTAAAACGAATTCTTGAATGGTCTGTAGGTGCAAACCGTAAAGAGTGGTCGGACAAACTAGACGAAGCACTGTGGGCTATTCGTACAGCTTACAAGACTCCCATTGGGACTACTCCCTTTAGACTTGTATATGGAAAGGCATGCCATTTACCAGTCGAGTTGGAGCATAAAGCGATGTGGGCTCTTAAAACAGCAAATCTGGACCTAAAAACTGGAGGTGAAGCCCGGTTTCTCCAGATTCATGAATTGGAAGAATTACGACAACAAGCTTATGAGAGTTCCATCTTGTACAAGGAACGAACCAAAAGATTGCACGATAGACGCTTGAAGGACCAAAAAGAATTCCAAGCGGGCGATCTAGTTCTTTTGTACAATTCACGATTGCGTTTATTTCCAGGAAAGCTTCAGTCACGTTGGACAGGCCCATACACTATGAAAAAGGTATATCCATATGGAGCTGTTTCAATTGAGGAGAAGAATGGAAATGTATTCAAGGTGAATGGTCATAGATTGAAGTTGTACGTTGCCGGGCCGAATAAGTCGGTATTGGAGGTTTTTGAACTCCAAGCCCCGCATACTTCATAAGTGTGGGGAGGAGAGTCTACGCTACTGACTCGAAGATTAAAACTGTAGCAAGAATGTCTTTTGACATTTTAGGGGTAATTTCGTAATTTTTGTGTTTTTGTAGTTCTAGTGTAATTTAGATGTGTTTGATAGATCACGATAATTTGTACAAGTCTTAGATATACCGCACGAAGATTCTATGTATAGAAAAGGTTAAAACTGTTTGCGTATCGAAAAAATGGCGAAAACCGACGAAAACGATTGCTGAAACGAATTTCTGCAGAAAAACAAATCTGCAGCAAAGGAACGATCGTGCCATCCATGGCACGACCGTGCGATTTCGACAAAACACGAAACGGTCACTCGCACCGTCGGTGCGGTTCCGACAAGTTGGTCAGGGTTTTGCAAAACACAGGCGACGCACTCTCGTGCGAAACGTCGCACGATCGTGCGTGACCCAAAGGGCAGAATGGTCATTTTGACCCTATAAATACCCAAGTCTGCACCAAAACCCTTATTCGCGAACACAGACCTGCCCAACCCGTTCCAGACCGATTTTCGCCCATTTTCGCATGATCTAATCGCACGGTTTCGCCCCAAACTTCGAACGATATGTTAATCCTTGTCTATTTCTTGTTCTATCTTAGTTTAAATCAAATCCATCTGTATCTTCATAGTGTTCTAGGGTTTTCTTCATAAATCTTAACTAAAACCCTAGTATTTGTTAGAATCAAACAAATCGTGAACAACCGTAGGTATATCAGACCCCTGTGTGTGTGAAAAACTTGTTGATTTTTGCGAAATCAGAAAAATCAAAGTTCAGGGGTCGGATTCTGCAGAAACGGTGACACATGGTCGTTTCCCCTATGGCACGATCGTGCGATTTCGGTTGTACTCGATATTAAGCTGTTTGCTCGGAACTGCACGATTGTTTTGTTGATCGCACGCCATGCGATCTCGACAATTTTTGGAAACTTGTGCCTGATCTCGGTGACGCACGGTCGTGCATCCCTTGGCACGGTCGTGCATCCCTTGGCACGCTCGTGCCATACCTGCGGATCAGAATGGACAGAACCTTCGTATCTTAGTTTTCGGCAGTTTTCGGGTCAAATTTTTGTTGTTTTCCTGTTTCTAACATTGTTCCTCATACAGATGAATCACCCGTTCCTACAATTTGACGCGAATAACGTACGAGAGGCCCTTTGTATTCCTAGGAGAGACGCCTTGTGGGAAAGGCGAGGCAGATTTGGGATTCCACGAAGACTAGATTGGGAAGTAATGACTGATTTAAATCAATGGGACCGTTTACAAGACATGCTTTCTGTACCGTTGGCCCATCTAGTCAATATTGATCAACCGATCTACCTTGAGCTAGCTATCGAATTTTTCTCAACTTATCAATATGAAAAACCGGTTGCTACTTGAAATCCAAAATTCAGACACAAGCAAAGGATCACATTTAGGTTGGCAGGGAGGTGGAACACATGGTCAGTTGGGTGCTTGGGAAGGAGACTTGGGATTTATACCTGAGCGGATATGGATGATGAGGAATTATTCACCAACACGTTCGATTTTCCAAACAACGCTGTGAGGAATGCTTTTTGGGCTGAGATTACAGAGGGACCTCCTTATAACCCGAGAATGTCAAAAGCCTCGAGATTGAGAGATCCACTCGTGCGAGTTATGCACCATATTTTCAGCCACACCATTTGCGGTCGCAAGGACAGTCAAGGTAACTGTCCAACACCAGATTTGCTATATCTTTGGGAGTTGGTTCAAAGACAAAACCTCAACCTAGCGGCGCGAATGGCAGAGTACTTTGTCAATTGCTCAGGCAGGGTACACAACAGTCAGATTTATGGAGGTGAGTATGTCACCCAAATTGCTTTCAATGAAAATTTACTGACTGATGATGTGGTGAATGGTCTTCATCTTGTGACTGAGGGGGAGTATGTTGATATCCAGTCACTGAAAGCTATGAGAATGATTGTAGAAACGGATGCAGGGGATAGACTGAAAGGTCTAAACAATGAGATTTGGAATCCATTGCCTCATGTACCAGCAAATGACGATGATGAAGAGATGGGTGAGCAGCATGAGCACCATGAGCCGCCACCACCACCATACTCGCCACAGCACCAGGCATTCCGGTTTAAGGGGTGGCCTGAGGGCATACCGACATACCCTGAGTTATTCCAGCAGTTTCAGCACATGCAGGTATCTCAGGAGGCCGTGAGAGCTGATCAGACAGCCATCAGAGCCGAGCAGGAGGCTCTGCGAGCATCTCAGGACGCCATCAGGGCTGATCAGCTAGTGATCCGATCGAGACAGGACCAGATTAGGGCTAGCCAGGATAACTTGTACCAGGGGGTACAAGCTGGTTTTACTTATCTTTTTGGGGGGCTTCAGAACGCCTACCCAAACTATTTTGGAGAGCCCCCGCAGTTCCCATTATGGGATCCATCTGGTCATGGAGATGCTGGCCCCTCAAGCACTGGAGGATATGGTGGTGGTGATGGTGATGGGGATGATGAGTAGGTGATTGGTTTGTTTGAAAAACATTATGTTTATTTGATGGATGGTTTGTTTGTTTTTATTTTTCAGTATTATGTTTGGTGTGAATTATTTAAATTTCTGAACGTTTGGTTTGTTTAAATTCAGTATTTAGTTTAACTCTTTAAATTTATGTTTGTTTTGGTATAGGTTATGTGTGAATAACTGTTTGGTTTATGATTGGCTATTTTAGAAAGTGGAAAAAATAGGCGGAAACAAGAAATGCAAAAAGGGTTGAAATGACTACACCAAAAAGTCTACTTACACGAGTCAAATTAAACTCTAAAGGGAGTACATCTTTCCCTTTTCACATTATTAGTTTAGTTCATCATAATTACTTAACTAATATGTATTTCACATTAGGGACAATGTGAAGTTCAAGTGTGGGGAGGGGTTAAGATTCTTAAATTGTTTGTCCTTAATAGCTTTCAATTGTATATAAAAAAATTATTTTAAATTAATTAGCTTGTTTATAATTTTTGTGCATATTCATATTTGATTTATTCTTATCTAATAATTTTACATATGAGAAAATATTAAAGTGTTTTTCAGAATTTTTTTTTTTTTTACAATTATTCATAAATTTGCATCTAAAATACACACCCAGTTAGTGAGTTTTGAGCCATTCGAAAGGCATTCATCATATGCTTAAGACTTCATTTTGTTGAGTGTGCCGCATAATAGTATACATTTCAGAACTTGTCTTGAATATACTTGTTTAAAACATTAACTGTAAAAATTATATAAAAATGATAGAGGCAATAGGATACAAACATGTGTTTACCCTTCCTTGTTATATATATATATATATATATATATATATTCGTTTCTTGTCTTATTTTCCGTAAGTTATTATTGAAAAACCAAAAAAATAAATTATCCAATAGTAAACCATGTTGAGCCTTTTCCTTATCATTTGTTTTAACCCATGTGTGAAATCCGGTTTAGTATAATTTTCCTTTATAGGAATTTAGTTTGGTCTTTTACCGGCAGACCTTTAAAGAACTGGACATGCATTCATTTGATTTAAATTTGCTTTGCTGCTTACAATTCGCGAAACCAAGCTTACCTTCGGAGATTAGGGAGAATATATTTCACCTAAGTGGAGAAGTTAGAAAAAAGTGGCGACAACAAGAACAAACGCCACCATTTTGTGGGACATCCAAAAGTGCAATGAAAAGAAGAGCAAAACGATACGAAAAATGCATTGGATGTGGAAATTGGTCTCACAAAGGAAGATGTAGAAAAAGTCAAACTGAATCCCAACATGAATATACACTTCTAATGAGGGTGGGGGCTATTAGGCTCAATGCCGAACTGTCACACCCCGACCACGTAGAACATACAAAACGTGGCGGAAACATCGGGGAGTGTTGTAACAGAATTAATGTTTCACAACCATGGAAATTTAAGTTTCGCTTTATTGATTATAAGTGTTACAATGTCTTAACAAACAAGGAAAATACAACATAATTAACTAGTCTGCATCTTTTATTGTCACTAAGGCCTATGTCCGCCTAAGTGTAACTTGATCAATCCTATGCTTCATTTCCTGAAAAACACATGTGAAAATATGGTACGTCAGCATAAAAATGCCGGTGAGATACATAGGTTTTGTGAAAATAAGTTTCATGACTTATGTTTGAGAAAATGTTTAGTCATGAACCTTATTATTTGCTTTGTTTTGTAAATCACTTGAAAAACGATAAGATCAGATGATATGTATAAATAAGAAAATAATGCATGGTTAAATGAGTAACCATGTAAAATCTGTTTGCATAAGATAAGTTGTTTATAAATCAATGTCTTGTGAAAAGTATGTTATTTGTATGAAATGTTCTATGTCTCAAACTGAAATGATTCAAATAACGTTACGACATGTAATACCATACAAACACTTATATATAGGAAGTACCAGCGGCGTATCCACCATGCTTGTATCATATTACACACGCATCGTTACTTAATCACTTAATCAAACCAAACAAATCAATGTAAGATGTCTATGTTTAACCAATTGCCAAATGTATTGAATAATATGTCAAAATGCATGATCAATGTAAATCATGTAATGTGTAACCTAAATGATATGTATGGCTAGTGAAAACGCATCAACTAAACCATAGGTGAAATGCACAAAAACAAAGTATTGAAGTAAAACTTGGTTTAAATCAACGCTATGTTTTGTGTAAATGCATGATCAATGTAAATCATGTAATGTGTAAATGCATGATCAATGTCAATCATGTTAAAATGTCTATGTCAAATGTCTATGTCAAAATGTCATGTATGGCTAGTGAAATGTCTCAACTAAACCATATGCACAAAAGCAAAGTATTGAAGTAAAACTGTGTTTAAATCAACGTTATGTTTTGTGTAAATGCATGATCAATGTAAATCATGTAATGTGTAAATGCATGATCAATGTCAATCATGTTAAAATGTCTATGTCAAATGTCTATGTCAAAATGTCATGTATGGCTAGTGAAATGTCTCAGCTAAACCATATGCACAAAAGCAAAGTATTGAAGTAAAACTGTGTTTAAATCAACGTTATGTTTTGTGTAAATGCATGATCAATGTAAATCATGTAATGTGTAAATGCATGATCAATGTCAATCATGTTAAAATGTCTATGTCAAATGTCTATGTCAAAATGTCATGTATGGCTAGTGAAATGTCTCAACTAAACCATATGCACAAAAGCAAAGTATTGAAGTGAAACTGTGTTTAAATCAATATTATGTCTTGTGTAAATGCATGCTATACTGAATATGAACATTTATGTGGTGTTGTTATAATGCATACATCCAAGCCTTGCGACTAAGGTGATAAACCCTTAAACAAATTAAAGGATTATCTGTGTAAATATCATCGAATTCGGTCATTCCTTTCTGTCCCCTTTCCCTGGGATGTCCGGAACGGGAGTTGTCAATTCCTATGGTACCACTACCTACTAACGAACGGCGTAGCTAATGTTAATGAATGTATTGTCCCATGTAAACAAACCAAATGTCATAACAAAATGTAAGCATGTGAAAACGATGCACTAAGTATGTAATCAAATGAACATACGTAGCGTGAAAAGTCATGTAAAACGATGTACTAAGTAATGCACACAATGGGCACACCTAGCATGAAATGTAATGTAAAACAATGTACTAAGTAATGCACACAATGGGCACACCTAGCATGAAATGTAATGTAAAACAATGTACTAAGTAATGCACACAATGGGCACACCTAGCATGAAATGTCATGTAAAACAATGTACTAAGTAATGCACACAATGGGCACACCTAGCATAAGATGAAATGAAATCATGTACTATTATGTACTAACGAACATAGCATGTATATGATGTGAAAACAGGAAAGCTTGAAAGTAACAAGTAGGCACATGTGTTCCACCCCAAAACAGTTTGGAAAACAGTAAAAGAGGGGTCTATGTACTCACTTGAAATTGCTCAGTTGTCTAAAGATGACCACCAAGTAATGCTATAGATCACGGAATCAAACGGCACCTAAAATAGGTAACTATGTTAATAAACCGGACCTAAATCGGAAGACTGGGTAGCATTAGGGTTTGTAAACCAAATGAGTGTAGGAACTCATGTGATATGGTTTAACAAAGCCTACATGCTAAATGAAACTTAACCTAAGTCTTATCGACCCATTACGACCCGTTTAGGTAGATTATGCTACTTTAACGCGTCGTGTGCGTGAAACGCGTTCGGACCGCCTAACTAGCCCTATGACAAGTGTTATATGCCTAAACATGTTACATAATCAGTTATGTGACAAAAGTTTAGGTTACATATGCTTAATTACCAATTATACATGAAAAGGGTATTCTGGTAATTTACCTAAGGCATATAAACTACCTATCATACAACTACTTAAACGATGTGACCATAGGGTATAACCTCGGAAGGTTATTCCCTACCTACTATGGTCACCTAATGTATTTGGTCGGATCCTAATGATCGACCAAATGGGTCGAGTTCGAAGGTATAGGCGATTTATTAGATCGCCTACCCTACGACTCTAGACAACGTGGTAATCAGTGGGCATAGTCCCAAGGGACTATGACCAACGTGATTACACTCACGTTGCGAAGTTCAAACGAACTTCGCATTGACCATTACTGGCCAACGCTGAAAGTCAAACAAAGTTTGACTTTCTGACTCGAAAAGCAGTAAAATAAGGAAAAGAACGAAAGAATACTTACGAAGGGTCCCCGAATGCTAAACTCGATTCGAAAATCTCAGGTATGAAACTAATGTTTCAACTTAGAGTTTCTCAAATCAAATTTCTAGTGAATATGAAGCATGGGGGTGGATGGGTATTTATAGGAATACCCGAACCGTTAAGATCGTTTCTTGGAAAAGGGGAAACGATCAAGGCCGTACACTTGTTGAAACCTTATGGAAGCTACAATTGGTCCTTATCAACATGACAAGGCAATTTGGAACATGTGGAGGAGGATAAAACAACGGCTAATACATCGAATTTGGTCCCGAAAATGAAAAAATGAAGTTTCTGCATGTTTCTGTCCAGAATAGCCAGTCGCGTAGCGCGACTGGTAAGGCCATATGCAGTGGCGCTACGCCACTGCCTCCTTGTTTCAGCAAACTTTCAAAAATGGCAGAAATGGTCCCTGCAGCCTTTTTAAGCGATTTTCGATGCGTTTGAACCCCGTTAACCTCATTTCAAGGCTCTAAAATGAATTTAAAGTATAGGGAACTCAAAACATACTCAAAAATATGCCGGAGGTTGGTTCGTTTGGCCGTACGAACGCGATGTTCGCTTAATTACGACGGAATGCGCATAAGCGCGAAAAACGATCCAAATGACGCGACGAATGGATTTTTCTTATGGCGAACACTAAAATATAATATAGTCATGCTTATATAAATTTTTGGATGTCCGGATGTATTCAGAACGTAAGTTATGCGCGAAAGTGCAAACTTGTGCACTTTTTGACACTTTTAGTCCCTGAATGACCCAAAAGTTTATTTTAGCACACCGAACCCCTCAAAGCCTATTTCTAAGTTATGTAAAGGTTATTTAAGGTATGTTAAGCCAATGTCACTATTCCGGAGTGTTTGTTGCATTAAACTGGTTATATTTACGCATCGGTGCGCGTATAACCTTCCAGAAAGTGATTTAGAGTTTGAAATTGAACAAAAATTGATATGTGCAAATGATACACATATTTTTACAAATCCCAAGTATGAAATATAATATTTCATTGGTTCGGTATTTGTTTGATGGCCGTGGAGGCACAGGTGTTACAGTCTCCCCTACTTTAGGAAATTTCGTCCCGAAATTTATTTAGAGGAAACTTGTGAGAGCTTGAAAGCATGAAGTTGAAAAGATCGGACAACATTGGTTAGGGTTCTGAACTTTTAGTAACCTTAATAACATCATGATTGCAATGTAAGAGGGATACTTATATACAAGTATATGAAGCGTCATTGGTGCGTCCACCGTACCTCCATTACATCGTTCTCATTTTGTTATTGTTGTCACTATTGGTTCTTACACATAATAAACCTTACTGGGTTTCTATGCACTAAATTTCATAATTATGTAGGCCTCCATAATTAGACAATTCCTTGCACAGTTCACACAGTCTATTTTATAATGCGTAGGGTAAAACCAAATGAACAATCCTGTGATGAGTGTGACTAGACCGCCGTAGAGTCCTTTTACTTAAATCATTAAATGATCTAAATAGACTATCAAGGAGTCTGTCCAGCTACATCACTAGATGTCATTCTTTAACCAGATTGCGAATCAATCTTTTGACTAGACCACTAAAAAGGGTCTCTTATGAATCATGGAGTAGTACTATAAAATCCAAGGGTCTTAACTATTACATAGAAGCCCATTAAGGAAGTAAGATAGTACCTTTTGACTATCCTGCTACGAATCCCTCATATGAAGATATGAAAGATCCTGCGAGGATTTGGATAACGAATTATCCAGAGTATAAAAACACAAAATACTTAAATGAAAACTCAAGATGCATAAACACATAGTCATATAACCACAAAGATTGTTTGTTAATTTGTCTTGTTACTTGCGTACATGCATTTAAAGCACACTAGGAATCCATTCAGCGGATTTCATTTGGTACTTTAAACGTTATCAAGAATCTAACTATAAAGATAGAAAGATTTTTGAAGAGAAAATTTTGATTTCGATTATAAAGAACCGAAATGTTCGAATTAAGGTACATAAGGAATCCAATTAAGGACTCTAATTTGAATGATAAACATCCACAGGGATCTAATTGTGAAGACAAAAAGATCCCATATGAATTTTTGAAGTTGAAGATGTTTTGAAACCTTGCACTAGATGTGCTTAGGTCAAAACATGATGTAAAATGCTTATGAAGTTGAGATGCTAGATATGTCAAGGCGACATATGAAGCAGAATTTGAAGGTTAAGTAAATGTGTGAGGAAAAATTATTTGGAAGACTATGCATGGGGAAAAAAATGTTTTTGAAACCTTATATATAATACTTTTTTGAAATCATAAAGTAGGTGTATTAGGTAGATATATTTACAAAAATGTTTTAAAATCATGCGAGATGAATTTTGAAATTATGTATAAGGTTTTTGAAAGACATGAATGATGCTTTTCGAAATCATGCACTTGATCAGAAAATGTATTGTGTTAATATTGTCTTCAGACTATATGAAATATTTTGAAATTAGAAAGGTTGGTTTTGATAACATGGCCAATGTTTTTGAAATAACATAGACAATGCATCTAGAAAAAATTGTTTTCAAACTATATGAAATATTTTGAGATCATGAAGATTGTTCTGAAATACTTGTACTGTGTATGTTGAAAAAAAATCATAGCGTAATGGGTATGAGATTTGAAAATATCCTTAGTTATCCAACCAAGGATTTAAAAGCACAGATGTGCGAAAAGCACGATTACTCATAATGTCACTTAATTTTCTGTACTTTGTTTCTTAGAGTGAAACGAGTACTTAAAATTTTCGAGGGAATCATGAGCAATCATTTGAAAGAGAGAAATCACAAGAGTAGTTTGTAAGGTACATAGTTCCTTGATGTAGGTATCATAGGAAAAGTTATACACACATGTAATTATACTTGTATATCAGAATTGTGAACAACAACTTTTATTTATGAACGAGACATATTGTTTCACAATACACAAAAACAAAAGAAACAAAGGCATAAGACAGCAACATCCTTTGTTCAGCTGAATGCTCATCCGTGGCTCAGATTTGCATTAGCTAGCTTTGGGCATTGGTTTCTGTAGTGGGTCAGATCCCCACAATTGTAACAGGCACCAGGTGGGTAGTGTGGTCGTGCAGCTTGACCCTGTTGCTGAGCAAGAGGCTGAGCAACTTGTTGAGCCGGGTTCTGAACCGCGGGATTCTGAGCAGACCGAAAAAAATTGGCAAGATGGCCTGACTTCCCACAGTTAGTACAGAAACGGCATGGAAGTTGCGGCTGGTGGTGACTGTTGCATCTATTGCACAAAGGTGCATTCCCTGAATAGGGTTTCTTCGCTGGAGGCTGTGCGGGTTGGTTGGGAGCTGCCTGGTTAGCTTGGGCAGTGACAGCATAGTTTTGGGAAGCCTTACGCTTCTTTGCCCTCTTCGAAGAACCAGAGTCCTTTCCATTCTTGTTTTGACCCTTCTTGCTATCCCCCTTGTCAGCCAACTGTTTCTTGCCCTGGTCACCCTTCCGGTGTAGCTTTCCCTTTCTAATCTGGGACTCAGTCAATGTCGCTGATAACTCGATCGCCTGACGGAGTGTGGCAGGTTCACTACCAGTAAGGATGTCTTGTACTGAGTCAGGTAGGCCGTCGATGTATCTCTCAATAGCCTTGTCAAGTGGGGTAACCATAGTCGGGCAAAGCAAACTCAACTCTTCAAATCGATCAGTAGAAGCCCTGTGCTCACCACTATCTTGCTTCAAATCATCAAATTCCTTCTCCAAAGCTCGCTGCTCATGACGAGGACAGAATTCCCTCATCATAAGGGCTCTAAGCTCAGCCCATGTCTGTGCAAGAGCAACTTCTGCACCCCTGTCTCTCATAATCCCGTTCCACCATGTCAAAGCCCTTTTCTGAAATACGCTCGAAGCAAACTCGACTTTGCGATTATCCGGACACTGCACGTGGCGGAAAGTATTCTCACTGCTCTCGAACCACTGAAGAAGCCCAGTCGCTCCTTCAGAACCACTAAACTTGAGTGGTTTAGCCCGATTAAAATCCTTGTACTTGCATGGAACATTGTTGTTGTTGTTATTGTTGGCTTGGTTCCATTGAGCAAAGAGATTTGGAAATTGAGCAGCCATCTGCTGCGCAATAATTTCTGCCAGCTCGGCAGTCTCTATCTGGCTTTCGCGTCGAGGAGGCATTCTGAAAGAGGGAACATGAAAGGAAACGAGAGAGAGAATTAGACGAAAAGAATGAGATGAAACAAATCTGATGAAAGCAAGGATAGTGGTCATTTGTTTATTACTACAAAGCAACAAACGACACACAGTGACAAATCAAAGTAAATGGGTCGAAAATAATGTATCGCGAAGACATGCTCGCCTATAAGTGAACACTCATCCCAAGAATTCCCAGGTAAGCACAACTGGTCTCGCGTCTGATGAGATGTATACGAAGTGCTTGCCTAGACAGAAAACCCAGAATACAGGCATTCACCCTTCCAGTTTGCACGTGTTCACATTATTTAAAACCCAAAACCTTGACGAGATTTTGAAAACTCAAAGGGGTTCAAAACCATATAACAGAGAGTTCAAAACCTTACAATAGAGGGTTCAAAACCATATAACAGAGAGTTCAAAACCTTACAATAGAGGGTTCAAAACCTAGGAATCAATCATCCTAGAACAGATGATTAGTTTTCAAAGCGGTTTTGAAATTTATGTTCTTGTTGTGGTCGTCGCCTAAGGATAGGTGACGGTATTGTTTTATGACTAAACGCAAGTAAACTCGCGTTAGGGTCCTAAGAAGGTTATAGACTAGGTCAAAGCATTACTAATAACCTAATTCCCTATAACCATTAGCTCTGATACCATCTTTTCTGTCACACCCCGACCACGTAGAACATACAAAACGTGGCGGAAACATCGGGGAGTGTTGTAATAGAATTAATGTTTCACAACCATGGAAATTTAAGTTTCGCTTTATTGATTATAAGTGTTACAATGTCTTAACAAATAAGGAAAATACAACATAATTAACTAGTCTGCATCTTTTATTGTCACTAAGGCCTATGTCCGCCTAAGTGTAACTTGATCAATCCTATGCTTCATTTCCTGAAAAACACATGTGAAAATATGGTACGTCAGCATAAAAATGCCGGTGAGATACATAGGTTTTGTGAAAATAAGTTTCATGACTTATGTTTGAGAAAATGTTTAGTCATGAACCTTGTTATTTGCTTTGTTTTGTAAATCACTTGAAAAACGATAAGATCAGATGATATGTATAAATAAGAAAATAATGCATGGTTAAATGAGTAACCATGTAAAATCTGTTTGCATAAGATAAGTTGTTTATAAATCAATGTCTTGTGAAAAGTATGTTATTTGTATGAAATGTTCTATGTCTCAAACTGAAATGATTCAAATAACGTTACGACATGTAATACCATACAAACACTTATATATAGGAAGTACCAGCGGCGTATCCACCATGCTTGTATCATATTACACACGCATCGTTACTTAATCACTTAATCAAACCAAACCAATCAATGTAAGATGTCTATGTTTAACCAATTGCCAAATGTATTGAATAATATGTCAAAATGCATGATCAATGTAAATCATGTAATGTGTAACCTAAATGATATGTATGGCTAGTGAAAACGCATCAACTAAACCATAGGTGAAATGCACAAAAACAAAGTATTGAAGTAAAACTTGGTTTAAATCAACGCTATGTTTTGTGTAAATGCATGATCAATGTAAATCATGTAATGTGTAAATGCATGATCAATGTCAATCATGTTAAAATGTCTATGTCAAATGTCTATGTCAAAATGTCATGTATGGCTAGTGAAATGTCTCAACTAAACCATATGCACAAAAGCAAAGTATTGAAGTAAAACTGTGTTTAAATCAACGTTATGTTTTGTGTAAATGCATGATCAATGTAAATCATGTAATGTGTAAATGCATGATCAATGTCAATCATGTTAAAATGTCTATGTCAAATGTCTATGTCAAAATGTCATGTATGGCTAGTGAAATGTCTCAGCTAAACCATATGCACAAAAGCAAAGTATTGAAGTAAAACTGTGTTTAAATCAACGTTATGTTTTGTGTAAATGCATGATCAATGTAAATCATGTAATGTGTAAATGCATGATCAATGTCAATCATGTTAAAATGTCTATGTCAAATGTCTATGTCAAAATGTCATGTATGGCTAGGGAAATGTCTCAACTAAACCATATGCACAAAAGCAAAGTATTGAAGTGAAACTGTGTTTAAATCAATATTATGTCTTGTGTAAATGCATGCTATACTGAATATGAACATTTATGTGGTGTTGTTATAATGCATACATCCAAGCCTTGCGACTGAGGTGATAAACCCTTAAACAAATTAAAGGATTATCTGTGTAAATATCATCGAATTCGGTCATTCCTTTCTGTCCCCTTTCCCTGGGATGTCCGGAACGGGAGTTGTCAATTCCTATCGTACCACTACCTACTAACGAACGGCGTAGCTAATGTTAATGAATGTATTGTCCCATGTAAACAAACCAAATGTCATAACAAAATGTAAGCATGTGAAAACGATGCACTAAGTATGTAATCAAATGAACATACGTAGCGTGAAAAGTCATGTAAAACGATGTACTAAGTAATGCACACAATGGGCACACCTAGCATGAAATGTAATGTAAAACAATGTACTAAGTAATGCACACAATGGGCACACCTAGCATGAAATGTAATGTAAAACAATGTACTAAGTAATGCACACAATGGGCACACCTAGCATGAAATGTCATGTAAAACAATGTACTAAGTAATGCACACAATGGGCACACCTAGCATAAGATGAAATGAAATCATGTACTATTATGTACTAACGAACATAGCATGTATATGATGTGAAAACAGGAAAGCTTGAAAGTAACAAGTAGGCACATGTGTTCCACCCCAAAACAGTTTGGAAAACAGTAAAAGAGGGGTCTATGTACTCACTTGAAATTGCTCAGTTGTCTAAAGATGACCACCAAGTAATGCTATAGATCACGGAATCAAACGGCACCTAAAATAGGTAACTATGTTAATAAACCGGACCTAAATCGGAAGACTGGGTAGCATTAGGGTTTGTAAACCAAATGAGTGTAGGAACTCATGTGATATGGTTTAACAAAGCCTACATGCTAAATGAAACTTAACCTAAGTCTTATCGACCCATTACGACCCGTTTAGGTAGATTATGCTACTTTAACGCGTCGTGTGCGTGAAACGCGTTCGGACCGCCTAACTAGCCCTATGACAAGTGTTATATGCCTAAACATGTTACATAATCAGTTATGTGACAAAAGTTTAGGTTACATATGCTTAATTACCAATTATACATGAAAAGGGTATTCTGGTAATTTACCTAAGGCATATAAACTACCTATCATACAACTACTTAAACGATGTGACCATAGGGTATAACCTCGGAAGGTTATTCCCTACCTACTATGGTCACCTAATGTATTTGGTCGGATCCTAATGATCGACCAAATGGGTCGAGTTCGAAGGTATAGGCGATTTATTAGATCGCCTACCCTACGACTCTAGACAACGTGGTAATCAGTGGGCATAGTCCCAAGGGACTATGACCAACGTGATTACACTCACGTTGCGAAGTTCAAACGAACTTCGCATTGACCATTACTGGTCAACGCTGAAAGTCAAACAAAGTTTGACTTTCTGACTCGAAAAGCAGTAAAATAAGGAAAAGAACGAAAGAATACTTACGAAGGGTCCCCGAATGCTAAACTCGATTCGAAAATCTCAGGTATGAAACTAATGTTTCAACTTAGAGTTTCTCAAATCAAATTTCTAGTGAATATGAAGCATGGGGGTGGATGGGTATTTATAGGAATACCCGAACCGTTAAGATCGTTTCTTGGAAAAGGGGAAACGATCAAGGCCGTACACTTGTTGAAACCTTATGGAAGCTACAATTGGTCCTTATCAACATGACAAGGCAATTTGGAACATGTGGAGGAGGATAAAACAACGGCTAATACATCGAATCTGGTCCCGAAAATGAAAAAATGAAGTTTCTGCATGTTTCTGTCCAGAATAGCCAGTCGCGTAGCGCGACTGGTAAGGCCATATGCAGTGGCGCTACGCCACTGCCTCCTTGTTTCAGCAAACTTTCAAAAATGGCAGAAATGGTCCCTGCAGCCTTTTTAAGCGATTTTCGATGCGTTTGAACCCCGTTAACCTCATTTCAAGGCTCTAAAATGAAGTTAAAGTATAGGGAACTCAAAACATACTCAAAAATATGCCGGAGGTTGGTTCGTTTGGCCGTACGAACGCGATGTTCGCTTAATTACGACGGAATGCGCATAAGCGCGAAAAACGATCCAAATGACGCGACGAATGGATTTTTCTTATGGCGAACACTAAAATATAATATAGTCATGCTTATATAAATTTTTGGATGTCCGGATGTATTCAGAACGTAAGTTATGCGCGAAAGTGCAAACTTGTGCACTTTTTGACACTTTTAGTCCCTGAATGACCCAAAAGTTTATTTTAGCACACCGAACCCCTCAAAGCCTATTTCTAAGTTATGTAAAGGTTATTTAAGGTATGTTAAGCCAATGTCACTATTCCGGAGTGTTTGTTGCATTAAACTGGTTATATTTACGCATCGGTGCGCGTATAACCTTCCAGAAAGTGATTTAGAGTTTGAAATTGAACAAAAATTGATATGTGCAAATGATACACATATTTTTACAAATCCCAAGTATGAAATATAATATTTCATTGGTTCGGTATTTGTTTGATGGCCGTGGAGGCACAGGTGTTACACGAACGGTCCATTAGAGTTGGAAGTAATGTTCACTACATGATAAAGGAAGACATACGACACATCAAAGATAAAACCGGTCTTGACAATCTGACCTTAAAAGAGTCACTTGGTTTGTGAATATGTTGAAAAAAAAATATGAGTGAATTTAAATTTTGTGTGAGGTTTGCTAGGATAATTTGCTAGACCGGATTGAAACACTTCACCCAGTAAATATCCATTCCTACCTTTAAACCTTAGCCAAGTTACAACCCACAATAAAAGTCCTCTTAATTTATATAAATTTTTATGTGTTAAATGGTAAAGATGAGATTTCATTACAAGCCTATGAAAATGTTACTATATGACCTGGCTTTTGAGTTATCACAGAAAATTACTAGTGCACAATTCACTAGTTTACACCAGTGAGCCGAGGGAAGTACATCAAAGATGCAAGTAAGTTTTCTCATCTCTATCATTATTAGGTAATTTTAAAAACATCTATGTACATTAATGTGTGTTTAATTTTTCTGCTTAAAAATAATCGTTTGTACAGTTGTTTTGCTTAGGGACAAGCAAAAGTTAAAGTGTGGGGAGGTTTGATATACGTTAAAATATACATGTTTTTATTCCCCAATACACTTCCGTTTTAAGCGTTTTTGACCGAAATCGCAATGTTAAGGACTAAATTCAGTAATTATACAATTTCAGGTCTTAAACGGAGCATAAAATGAAAATCTGACGAAAACGGACACTTCCGAAGCATTTCTGATCAAACGGGCCAAAACCAAGAAACTGACCGGTATCGCACGACCGTGCCATCTGAGGCATGATCATGCCATTGCTGCATTTCTAGTGGAACGACCAGGTGCAGTCACGACATCAAGCAAGACCCGAGATCGCACGGACATGCGATATCCAAACGATCGTGCTAGAGCGACAATATGCAAACCATCCGGAGATGCACATCCGTGCGACCAGCCGTTTCAACCTAATGCCGGATCCGAACGATCGTGCGACCTAATGAACGCCCGTTCCCTTTATGACGAAGTCGTCCAACTAACCCAACCACTCCATTGTCGATCTCAAGTGCGATCTACGTAAGCCATGACGTCATCGGTTTTGCACAGTCGTGCAATACACCGCACGCCCGTGCGAGACCAGACCACTTTGCCTATAAATAGAGCCATTCGAAACCAAGCTGATGGTTGGGTTTTTCTCCAAGTTTTCTGTCGAAATTCCAGGTCCGAACCAGTTCTGATCAAGCCACTTCGATGCCTCGAGTTCGTGTGAAAGCCTAGTCAATCCACCCCGTCAATTCAGTGCATGTTTATGGTTCGATTCCTTGTTCTTGAACATGTAGTCTAATCATTGTGCATGTTATTGGACTGGTGTATGTTTGTATGCATATAGTAATTGTGAACTTGTTTCTTGAATATTCTTTGTATTGTAATCTAGTTTGTATGAAACTCAAGTACTCGTTTATGTTTGAATCTTCATGACTGTATAATGAATGTTTCATTGATGTTGTGTTGTTGATTATATTTGATTATATTGGGTAATGAATATGTGGTAATTTGGATGTTAACTCTTGATTATTCACTTATTTGTAAATTCTGTTTACACCATGAGACCCAACCCGGAGATTGGTATTACACAATATATGTCTTATTTTGATTAAGAGTACTTTCCTACACGTAAGGATTCTAATGAATTATATGGTGTTGATTACATGTTCTTGCATGCGGTTTATGATCCTTGTTCAGTAGTTTTGGTCTGAAATTGCTAACTTGGTAGATTTGTATTCAAGACTTGTAAAGGTGAAATTATTTGTTATATGATCTACATAAATGCTTATCTTTGTGGCTGTATTGTGACCATCGGTATTGCTTTCTTTGGTAAGTGAGATTAGAAAACTCTTAACGGATGACTAATCTATCTTTAAAGATTCACATAAAATCAATAGCTCGCTAATGCATGGTTTTAGGAAAGTTAAGATGGGACCTTCGTGTTAACTATCCGAAGAATCATTATGTTAGAAAATTCCTAACGGTGACTAACTGTCTTGCAATTGGAAAATTGATTAAAGTGCTTTGGTGAAATACATGATAGATAACATGTTTAGGTTATTTGTGAAATAAGATATTTGTTATATTTATATTTTTATTTTCAGTTAATTTAGTTAAACAACAATTCAATTATTTCTTCCTTTGGTAAAATAATGACAAAGATTCAGTACTTATAATATCTTATCTCATCTTTCGTGTTCCTTGGGACGATATCTGGCTCTTACCAATACTTTACTGCATATGTGACGGGATACACTATTCCTTTGTTGTGTGTGTTTTAATGTTAAGGTATAAAACCATTTTTATAAATAATAAACTTAAAATAGTGCGTAAAATCAGCTGTATAAATAACATACGTGGCACACGCACACCAGTGACTATTATGTACTTACGTGTTATGTGTTCGACCGATTCTATCCCCTACACATTATAAAATAAACTGTGCGGACTGTGCAAGGAATTACGTAATTTATGGATGCATACATAGTTATGGAATTCAGTGCACAGAAAACACATCAAGTTTTGTCATGTATCAACTTAAACAAGGAACAAAAGTTAACTATATTCATTTCTGTTTCTGATGAAGTACCCACTGAGGAAAAATGAACTAGCTATTCATTTTTCGCTTTTGAAAGTGATATCCACTTTGGGAAATGAATAATCTATTCATGAACCTGGTTCATTTTTATTTCTTATGAAGTACCCGCTGAGGAAAATGAATTATCCATTCATTTTCGCATCTGAGAAAAATCCACTGAGGAAAATGAACAAATTCATTTTCGTTTCCGACGAAGTATCCACTGAGGAAAATGAACTATCAGTCCATTTTCGCTTCTGAAGAAATATCCACTGAGGAAAATGAATAAATTCATTCCGTTTCTGGTGAAGTATCCACTGAGGAAAAAGAATTGATCATTCCTTTTCGCTTCTAAAGAAATATCCACTGAGGGGATGAATAATCCTGCATTAATTTTGTCATTTTCGTTTCTGATAAAGTATCCACTGAGGAACATGAATCATCCATTCATTTTCGCTTTTAAAGAAATATCCACTAAGGAAAATGATTAGATTCATTCCACTTCTGATGAAGTATCCACTAAGGAAAATGAATTATCCATTCATTTTCGCTTCTTAAGAAATATCCATTGGAGAATAAATAATCCTGTATCGATTCTTTCATTTCCACTTCTGACGAAGTAACCACTAAGGAAAATGAATCATCCATTCATTTTCGCTTCTGAAGAAATATCTATCGGCGAAATGAATAACTTATCCAGCAATCCTTCATTTCTACTTCCGACGAAGTATCCACTGAGGAAAATGAATCATCCATTCATTTTCGCTTCTGAAAAAATATCCACTAAGAAATGTTTAGCTTATACATTCCTTCATTTTCGTTTCTGATGAAAGTACCCAACGGAGAAAGTGAATCATCCATTCATTTTTGCTTCTGAAGAATATCCACTAGAGAAATGAAATACAAATCCTTACAAGATCTTTCTATTCTAATAAGTTAGATTCTTAAGGGATACTCTCAGGACTACTGGTTAGTTTGATTTTTATCATTAATCAAATCTCTCGTTCCCACTTCCTGCTTTATCTAAGCGAGCACCCACTAGGGAACGATAATATTGTGCCTTACATGGAGACCCTTGATGGGTTACTCTATACAAATAGATAACACCCTAGATTCCATGCAAGACAATTGTTTAACACAACGTTACAGACAGACTCCTACGAATAAATTTCGGGACGAAATTTCCTAAAGTAGGGGAGACTGTGACTTCTGTGCCTCTACGACCATCATACAAATACAAAACCAATGAAATCTTATGTTTCATACTTGGGATTTATATAAATATGTGTATCATTTGCACATATCGATTCTTGTTAAATTTCGAGCTTTAAATCGCTTTCGGGAAAGTTATATGCGAACTAATGCATAAACGTAATCAGTTTAATGCGACAAACACTCCGGAACAGTGACATAGGATTAACATACCTTAAATAACCTTAACATAACTTAGAAATAAGTTTTGGATGGTTTGGTGTGTCGAAAACTTGTTTATTTGATCGCACGGACTATTTGTGTCAAACTGTGAAAGTATGCCGATTCGTATGTCAATGAACATTCCGGAACATTATCATAAGTTAAACGTGTCCTAAATATCCTTTACATAGCTTAGAAATAGGCTTTGAGGTGTTTGGTGCGCAAAAATAAACTTATTTGATTAACAGGGACTAAAAGCGTAAAAAAGTGCATAAGTTTGCATTTTCGCGCATATCTTACGTTCTGAACATACCCGGACATCCAAAAATTTTGTAATCATTAAAATATTTTATTTTAGTGATTGGAATGCAAAAATACCACTCGTCGCATTATTTGGATCGTTTTTCGCGTCCGTTCGTGTATCGTCGTAATTAACCGAATAACGCGACCGTACGACCAAACGAACCGACATCCGAGATAATTTCAAGCATGTTTTAAGTTTCCTATGCTTAACATCCTTTTAGAGCCTTGAAAATGGGTTAACGAGGTTTAAACGCGTCGAAAATGGCTTAAACAAGCTGCATGGACCATTTCTGCCAATTTTGTGAACTTTCTGGACCTGGGGAGTGGTGGCGCCGCGCTTCGGGGTACCCCCCCCCCCTTTGCCGTGGTGGCACGGGATGGGTTCATTTTGACAGAAATCATGTATTCAGCAACCAGCTTGAATTTGAGGGTCTTTTATGCAACTTTCTCAATATTATGAACTGGTTTTGGAGCTCCCATTGAATATAAAACAATGTTCCACAAGTGTATGGCTAGGATTGAACCTTGATTCTTGCAAAAACACTTGGAATGATCTTGTTGATCCTAACTTCCTATAAATAGAAGTGGGTTCTTCACTTCATTCCTCACACTTGATTCAAAATCTGCTCTAAGTTGGAGTTTTATACTTCATACCTGAGTAAATTGAAACAAATCTTCCTTGCTTGGACCTTTTGTAAGCTTCTTTCATGCTTTTATGCTTTTCAAGCATGAAGGTCAAACAGTGTTTGACTTTCTGCTTTAACCATGAATTGGTCAACACAAATTTTGTTTGAACTTTGCAACGTGAGCGTAATCACGATGGTTATAGTCCTTTGTGACTATACTTACTGATTACCACGTTGACTAGTCGAAGTGACGAGTCAAAGTTTCGGTCAAAATGCGTATTTATGCGTATTTTGCAACGAAGCTATTTTTGGGTATCAAAACACTTTGTTTTCATATCAAACTTGTTTTCTAACTTAGTTAAACATGTTTTAACATGTTTAACTCGTCGCTTCTAGCCTAGAGCTTGTTTAGGGTCGTAAGTCAAGCGGTCTTGACAACCGCTTAGACTTTCGAACCCGACCCGTTTGGTCGATGGTTAGGATCCGACCAAGAATATTTTGTGACCATAGTTTTATAGGGAATAACCTTCCGAGGTTATACCTTATGGTCACTTAGTTTAATTAGTTATATGATAGGTAGTTTATATGCCTTAGGAAAATGACCAAAATGCCCATTTCATGCATAAAGTTGATTTTAAGCATGTGTAAGCTAACTTTTGTCACTTAAAACTGATTATGCAACATATTTAAACATGTTAGGGCATATAATACTTGTCATAGGACTAGTTAGGCGTCTCGAACGCGCATTCACGCGAACGACGCGTTAAAGTAGCGTAAGCTACCTTAATGGGTCGTAACGGGTCAAAAGCACTTGGATAGGTTTCAATTTAGAATATAGGCTTTGTTAAACCATATCACATGAGTTCCAATACTCATCTGGTTTACAAGACCTCATTCTACCTGATCTTCCAATTTATGTGCCGATTAATTAACTAGCAATCCGATTACTAGGTGCAACTTGATTTCCTTGGTTTGCCTGAGCTTTGCTAAGTTCATTAGATCGAGGACACTTTGCACTTCAATGTGAGTACATAGTCCCCTCTTTTACAGTTTTCTAATGTTTTGGGGTGATTCATATGTGCTAAACGATTTCGAGCTTTCTAAACAAATGCTATGGTTTATATTAAACACAACGATTTAAATCATATGAACAAACTTGTTGGGGCGTTGGTCGAAAGACAATTGAATGACATTCATTAAATATTTTAAGCCGACCAGTAGTATGTTATGGTACCATAGGATATTATGATACCATAGGATCTGACAAATCCCGTTATCGGACTTTCACTATGGTTATGGGGGTAATGTGGGTAACGAGACAAATGTAAAAAATCTTGTTGGATAGTGTTTTGACCCTAAATAGTCAAGTTTAGTCGTTCATCTTTGAATACAGAGGCGGAATCAAAGTAAACAAAGTCACAACAACTAGTTTCCTTTTAATCTATCTTTTCTGATTGATTTCCTGAGATTTTACACATTCAAATGACAATCCGACAGCACCTCTGCTCAGACACAATGAATCATGACCGCTTCAAATGACAACACACAACCCTATATATAGACCTACAGGGTTTCGCTTGAACATGTCTATCCATGGGGTTTCGCTTGAGCTGATCACAACCCTGTTCAAGCGAACTCAGATGATAGGGTTTCGCTTGAACTGGCACATATACACATTCAAGCGAATCCTCTTCCTAAAACATGTATAAACCCTAATTTTGACCCTGTTGTGTGTTCATTCAACCTATCTAGACAAAAGACTTGTATAAGACAAAGTTAACAGACACTAAGTGCACCAACAGACTCCCCCTTGGATGTTAACGAAGTCTTTGGCTTCAAGTCTTTGTCTTTATCATTCTCCAATCATTGTAAAGCTCTCTTCAATCTTTATCTTCAAACTTTAATCTTCAATCTCCCCTTTGACTGTTGATCCAGAATTCTGACTCCCCCTTTCACAGACTCCCCCTCTCAATAAGCTAGGGCACAAATTCTGGTTCAAACTTTATCATTTTGATGTCATGGGAATTCCTGTTACCTACATATACTCTACCCAAAAATAAGATATATGATAATAACAATTTCAATCCAAACTTACCATTTAACCTTCATTAATAGAAATCCACTTAAGTATTCAGGTCCAAACTAATGATCCTGATTACTCAATTAATCTACCAAGTCCAATTTAATGAGCTTGGTTGATCAAAGATAAAACACACTGACTTCTTGGTCAATCATTCTCTGAAAATTTACAAGTTTCAAGTTAATGAACTTGCTTTAACTTTCCAATTTTCACAAACTTATCATGTTTTAACTCACAACTCATCCTCCAGTCCAGAAACCTTCCTGCATCTGCTTTCATCTTTCAGAATTCGAATCCGAAGATCAACTCTCCACTTTGGTTTGTCAAAAATAAAACAGAAGTGAAAAATCTTTTTGGATTTTTAACAAAGCTTCTAAACTAGAAATGAAATACAGAACTAAAATGAAGTAAAAGTAAACTATTTATAAACAAATTTTTGATGAGCGTGCTAGGGAATCATATCAACTATTCGACAAGTCACAAGTACCATTAAGCTTCAATTTCATACTCAGAATTAAACAATTCACGTAGATTGTCGATATACTGATCCATTTTAAATTCTCACACAAATTTCAATCTGTCCAGGATACGGATTTTGTGTTTTAAAGACTTAAACTTATACATGTGTCCCACCTCTTGAATATACTCCTGAATCCAGATCCCAATATTCAGTCTTACAGGCAATTATAACACAAATGATATCTGTAAGGGTTAATAAATTATGAAGAATCATGAGAGCTCAGGTCAGAACCATCGTTCAGCAGAGAGATCATGACTCAACTTGCGGGTGTGTCCCCTTTAGAGGATCTTTTTTTACAACAGCATTGCTAAGCAATTTTATTGTCTTATCATATATGCTGAGGGTGATGTTATGTTACAAGCATTGCGGAAAGTATTATTCGAGGACTAGGTCAGAACTTCCATTCAGCAGAAGTCCCGGAATAATACCCCAGATATCACTGAGTATAAAAACCTAGTATATCAGAAAAAGGAATCTTTCAAACAAGATTTCAGGGGTTACCTATATATCCAAGTAGTGTTCCCCACGAAATAAGCAAGTAAGATTTAGGTTTATATCCCGAATAAACCTACTAAATGTGTAAAAACCTATCGGCACATCATCAGCGAGACGGTTTAATGCATTTAAACATTACATTTCTTTAGCATACTGTGACTGTCAAGCCGATGTACTATCATTTTCCCTTTTTACACAAGCTCTTTTTTGGTTTTCTATTGTTTTTGGATTTTGAAAATATCTCATGTTTTTGTATTTTTGTCATTTTTTTATTGTTTTTGTATTTTCTGAAAATATTTACCCTATACCTCCCCCTAAATACCAAAACAGGTAAAAAATCGACAAACCATTGCAGATTGCTTCTCAACATCATCTACAATGTCTCCTTCATCAACGCCAATGATCTCCTCCAACACTGACAAAAGCTTCATACCATTCAGTTTTAGCAAATATTGAAAACGTGTTTTGTCAAATGCTTTGGTATGTAAATCAGCTTTTTGATCGTCAGTGTGGATTTTCTCAATACGTATCAACTTCTTCTCGAAACAATCGCGAATGAAGTGATGACGAATCTCAATATGTTTGGTTTTAGCGTGATGAACTGGATTTTTAGTAATGTTAATCGCTGCCTCATTATCAACAAAGATAGGGGTGTTTAGAAATTGCAAACCGTAGTCGCGCATCTGTTGCTGGATCCACAAGATCTGTGAGCAGCAGCTGCTAGCAGATACATACTTCGCTTCACATGTGGATAAAGCCACAGAGGTTTGCTTTTTGCATTGCCAAGTGATCAATCGTGATCCAAAGAACTGACACCCTACTGTTGTTGATTTAGCATTAACTTTGCAGCATCCGAAATCGGAATCGGAATACCCTTTGAGCGTGAAATCGCCTTCTCTTGGATACCACAACCCCAATGATGGAGTTCCTTTCAGGTAGCGCAATATCCTTTTCACAATAATCATGTGCGATGCTCTCGGGTTAGATTGAAATCTTGCTGCGAGGCAGGTTGGGTACATAATATCGGGTCTTGAAGCTGTCAAATACATCAGCGAACCGATCATGGAACGATACATCGTTTCATCTACCTTCTCTCCGGTGAGATCAGGGTTTATCCCATGATTCGTTGCTAATGGGGTGGCTGCTGGAGTAGAACCTGACATCCCGAATTTCTCCAAGATATCATGAACGTACTTCGTTTGATGTATGAAAATTCCTTTGGGTAGTTGATCAACCTGCAGTCCCAAAAAAAATTTCATCTCACCCATCGATGATATTTCGAATTTCTGCTTCATTACTCTTTCAAAATCTTTGCATAGATCCTCATTTGTTGACCCAAATTTGATATCGTCCACATATATCTGAACAATCAGAAGATGTCCGTCGACCTCTTTGGTGAAGAGAGTGGCATCCACTTTTCCACGGATGAAATTGTTAGCTAGTAGGTGTTGAGACAATGTCTCGTACCAAGCTCTCGGGGCCTGGTGTAAACCATACAGTGCTTTGTCTAGCAAGTAGACCTTGTCTTTGTGATGTGGATCGGTAAAGCCCGGTGGCTGACCGACATATACCTCCTCTTTTACCTTCCCATAGAGAAAAGCCGATTTTACATCTAACTGATATACTTTGAAATTTTTCCAAGATGCAAATGCTAGAAAGATTCTGATCGCTTCTAGTCTAGCAACTGGAGCATACACTTCAGTGAAATCTATACCCTCCTGCTGACAGAAACCCTGGACAACGAGTCGAGCTTTGTTACGAACCACAACTCCTCTATCGTCTCTCTTGCACTTGAACACCCACTTGGTGTTTATCTTCCTCTGACCATCAGGTAAATCCACTAACTTCCACACTCCCAACTTTTCAAATTGGCTAAGTTCCTCCTGCATTGCATTGACCCAAGAATCTTCAGTAAGCGCCTCTTTGTAAGTTATTGGTTCAACTTGCGAGATAAAACAACTCAATGAGAATTCAGTTTGTAAAGGAGCAACTTTTGTATAAAAACATGTATGCCCTTTATCAATCTGTCTTCGAGTACGGACTCCTGTTTGCAATTCTCCAATGATCAATTCCCCTGGATGATATGAAAGAGTTCGTGGCATTACTTCGCCTGAAACATCTACATCGCCTTCCAGATTAGTAACATTCTGATTTGCACCTTGTTCACTGACTGGGTTTATTTGACTTGAAATCTGAATTTGCACCCCCTCAGAATCTGAATCACCACAATCAAATACTGGCATGTTCACAGATTCTTGATTATCATTCCGTGCCGACTGATTATCTTGAGCAACTTCATTCTGTTGGACATCATCATGTTCACAAGCATTGCTTGGACCTGCTTCCTCGTCATTTGATCCTCGTTGCGGTCTTCTTGAATACTCAGCTGGGAACCTTTCCAGCGATTACTCATACTCTCGCAAAATATCCAACTCATCAAAGAAATCTTCTTCTTCTTCTTGTTCTTCCATCATGTCAAACGAATCCCACAACTTGTCGTAATGATAACGCCATGAATCTCCAGGATTCTGCGGCGGCAATGTATAACCTTGACCTTCAACATTAGAAGCTTCAATAATCTGCTTCAGACTTGGAACGAAGACACGTCGTAACGGACTTGCATAACCTATGAATATCCCTTCAATACTCTTTGGACCAAACTTTCCAAAAGGCTCTAGAACAGTACAGGGAGACCCAAACGGTTCAAGATACTTCAGATTCGGTTTGCGGTTATTGATCAACTCAAAGCATGTTTTGTTGAATTTCTTCACTGTGAGAACTCTGTTGAGCGTATAGCATGCGGCGGAAACTGCTTCTGCCCAAAAATTTATCGGTAGCTTTGAATCAGCAAGCATTGTTCTAGCCGTTTCGATTAGCGTCCTATTTTTGCGTTCTACAACTCCATTCTGCTGCGGAGTGTACGGAGCACTAAACTCATGCAATATACCTCTTTCATCACAATATTCTTCCACCTTGTTGTTCTTGAACTCAGTACCATTATCACTTCTAATTCTTCCGATACGCCTTTGGTACAAATTTTTAATCTTTCTGAACAACGCCATCAAACTGTCAAACGTTTCATCTTTCGACTTCAAGAATGATACCCATGAAAATCTGGAATAATCATCAGTACCCACAATACAGTAGAGATCCCATGTAATACTTTTAACGTTTACTGGACCAAACAAATCCATATGTAGTCTCTCTAACGGTCTTGAAACTGAATTGACTTGCTTTTTAGGGTGTGACTTTTTCTTTTGCTTGCCTTTGATGCAACTGATGAACTCCCCTTCCAGATGAAAACCTTTGTTATTAACTCCAAGAACCAAATCATTGTGCACCAAGTGATTCATTTTTCTAAGATGTATATGCCCCATCTTACGGTGCCACAACTTCGATTCTTTCTTCGTTGCTCTAGACACAAAACAATGTGCTTGACCAGTAGTTGTAGTTGCTACACTCATGTCCAACACATATAGATCATTCACTCTAGGTGCCTTGATGATAATCCATTCTTCAAGGATAACAAATCCTGGCTTCAATATCAAACATTCTTTGTCAGTAAAGTGAGTGGTAACATCCTGTCACAAATCAGTGAGATACTCAGCAGATTATTCTCCAGCTCAGCAATGTAATTAACTCTCTCAAAGGTAACAATCCCATTGGATAACGTTCCTTCACCAATAATCCTACCACCTTGATTCCCTGCGAACCCCACATAACCTCCATTGAAATTTCTAACATCATACAATAATGCAGTCTTTCCTGTCATATGTCGAGACGCTCCACTATCCATAATCCATCTTGAAATAGTTCTCGGAAGTTCCTGCACATATCACAAACAATTCAATAAAGATGCCGATTCATGCTTCACGATTACCAACTAGGAAGCTCCGGCAAGTCCAGAATCTTTAATGAGATTTTGATGCTACCCAAGCCTCTTTCGACTCAGGTAACTGGATTTAATGTGAGATTTTGTAGTGTAAAGTGGCGGAAAATTTTTATCATTCATTTTTAAGCTTTCTTCTGATCCAACCTCAACCTTTTTGTATAAGAAAAACTCATCTATCTTAAGTTGACCGGTTGGTTGATTTTTCTTCTAAACATTCTTCTTCTCAGATGGAGTAGAAGATTGTTTCTCCAACTATTCATAATAATCCAAAGGAACATCCATCTTAACCAGTTTGGTAGAAGACGATTGTTTTTCTAACACTGAAACCTTTGGTTTATCAACAACTTTTGGCGTCCATGTTTGTTGAGATGATGCAACCCGTTTATAAAATTTATCATTTTTAGTTACCACATTCTTAACATGTTCAATTTTAATTTTTGATTTCTCATTTTTCAAAATATTCTCAACAACCATTGGAGCTTTGCCTTTAGTATCAACCTTCTTCTTATGACTTTCAACAACTTCATTCTTAGGCTTGGAGTTGGTGCAATTTCTTGCAATGTGACCAACTTTGTTACATCTAAAACATGTACGAGTATCAACTACTCGACTTTTGCCTTCAGACTGAGGTCGTGAAGCCCTCTTCTCAAAGAACTCTTCATTTGATTTTGAAAAGATTTCATTTTCCTCATCAGAAAGTGAACTTGAACTGTTCATAAACACTCTCTTCTCAACAAACTTCTTGTTTTGAACATTTCTCTTTTGATAACTCTTACCACCCTGATAACCACCCGACCAATTGTTTCTATTGTTATTATAAAAACGCGGTGGCACAACAGGCTTTTTGTAGTAAGTTTTATCTTTCTCAAAAATCATTCGCCTCTTTGTTTGACTCAAAATGTTCACTTCTGACAACTCAACTTCAACCAATTTGAAAATATTTGTCAATTTTGAAACGTTTACATTCTCCAGAGGAAACTCAGAATCCGAATACAACTTATCGGATCCAGCAATCTTGTACATCACAAGACCCGGTTCATCACCTAAGTTGTTTTTGGATTTTGGTTTCTGAATGTACTTGTCCAGAAAACATTCATCATCTCTTGTTGAATCACTATCCAAAACACTTTCAGCCATGCCTTTAACAATCTCTGTCTGAACACTATCATCAGATGATGATGAAGAAAATGTAACATCAATTGAATCAGGAAGTTACACTTCATTTTCTTCCTCAAGATTAACCAACCCAGATGGTTTTTTCGAATAATTTTCAAGAATTGGTGGTGGAACTTGATGAAAACCCACCCCAGTTCCATCACAGTATACATCTTCGCCTGCTTTGTCTTTCCCAATGGGTTTGGGAATGATGTGTTGCAAAACAAAGCTTACAGAGCTGTAACTGTTCAATTTCAAATTTATCCGTTCATTCTCAATCTTGGCTTCTTCAAACTGAAGTTTCAATTTAGCAATCTCATCCAATTGTGTGTTTATTAATTCTTCTTTGATTCTCAAAACACATTGCAATTGGCAATTTTCTTTGTAAGTTTTACCATTTCGATCATCATTATCTTTAATCATGCTTTTAAGCTTTTCAAAATTTTCAGTGATCTAACGATTTTCAAGAACTAACCTTTCATTTTCTTTCCTAACCTTTTCCTGATCAATTTTATCAGTTTCAATTTTGTTAGTTAATTCCTTTAATCGTTCAGTTGAAGCTTTCACCATTTTGTCACGATCAAGGATTTGATCCTCAACACTTCTGACTTTAGCAGTCAGATCCTCAATCTTCTTACCTTTGAGATAAGTGTTTGTACTACAAACCTTGCATTCTTTGATGCAATTTTTGCAGTCAACATTACCACTGACCTTCTTACCTGACTCAGTCGTTGACGCATTTGAACTGACTTGGCTTTTAGACTCAGAAACGGATTTAGAATCTACCTCAATAGCTTTAGCTGCCAGCACCTTGTCAGCCATCTTTCCCATGTTTTCAGCATTCAACTCCTGTGTCGTGTAAATAATCCCAGTGTCAATCTTCTTTGACTTTTCTTTCTCTTCATCTTCACCGCTTCCCCACCATTTCTTCTGCCAATAATCATCTTCAACTTTATACTCTTTGATTATGGTTTTTATATCAAGAGTGTTATGATCAATAGCAATATTTCCATAGGGGTCAAGATAACATTCTCTATCTGGATCCCATCTTTTTGCTTCAGAAAAAATACCAGATATTCTGATCAATTTGTTTGTGGCCAACATCTTTCTATGTTTATACTTCTGTTCTTCAGTTCTGTTGTCTTTCCAAGGTTTAGGTTCAGAATTTGCCATGAATGCATATCCAACCGCATCCTCCTCAGGTAACAACTCGCTCCAGTCGAAACCTTCATCGTCGTGAATCACCGCAAGAGCTCTAGATTTTTCTTTGTTATCTTCAATCTGCTTCATTCTTGGTGGCTCCGATTTGTTCTGATGATAAATCGCTTTCTTGTAGTAATCTTCTATGAACGGGTTCTCAGATTCATCAGCATATGAATTTCGGCATTCACGCTTAAAGTGACCTTTCTGTTTGCATTTGAAACACGTCACCTTAGACTTATCAAAGCCCAACTTGGTAGATGGTCCACCAATTGACTTTCTCCCTGTTATTTCCATGAAACGCTGTGCTCGACGAACTGCACTGGCCATACACCACCTTCTGTCGATTAGTTCCATCTCCTCAGGATCTATCTGATCATAATCTTCTTTTGTCAGGTTGGTGTTTCCTATCTTCCCTGCTACAAGACTTTCATAAGATTCTAGCACAGATGCTAGGAAAACCATCTGTTGTTTTGCCGACTCCTCGCTGAAGTTCTGAGCATTCTTTAAGTCTACAGCAATGTTGCATTGAAATAAGTTCTTTGCATCAGATTGGTTTGAATTTGATGAAGACCCACTGTGATATCCACTGTGATAACCACTGCTTTGACTTTCTTTTCTTGTTGTAGAAACATTCTCAGCAGAAAACGCAGTCTTAGGAGATGTATTATTCGGCATCATGCTCTTTGGATAATACAAGTCCAAATTCTGCTGATATGATGAGTGATTAACTTTGTATGTCTTCTTCAATTCCAACTCGTGACTTTCTAATCTCTCAATCAACACGTCAACTGTTAAATCTTCTGGCTTGATAGTATTATTTAGCATCAACGCATAATATTGCCAATCCATTTCATCCGGTAGTGAGTCAAACAGCTTATCAACTAGCTCTTCTTGAGTATATCGAATATCATGTCTCGCCAGTTCCAGTTTCAGATGCCCAAACCTCTCTATCATTTTACAAACTGATTCATTCTTTAAACACCTAAACAAATCAAACTCTTTTCTAAGTAATTTCCTTTTGTTTTTCACAATTTCTTTGCTTCCTAAACATTTGTTTTTCAACTTATCCCAGAGATCTGTAGCACTAGAGTATTCGATCAAAGATATTATATCTTCTCTGATGGATTGAAACAGCAACGCAATACATTTTTGCTCAGCAACAAACGATTCTATATCTTCAGTTGTTGTTAACGTTTCACCACTTTTGCCTCCATCATCATACCCATTTATTAGACTCTTCCAGCTGGGAAAAGCAAAAGCTCTCAACCAATTTCAAACTTCTTTGCCCACCGACTGTATTCTTCTATAGCCATCAACTTCGGGGGTTTGTTGTAAGTTCCAAAAGCACTTTCAACCTCCAATGCATCTGATAACTTTTTCTTTGGATTCGGCGTGTTCTCATTGATGTTACTCGAAGAAGTATCATTTCCACCGTCTCCAGCAAATGCATACATATCATAAAATGGATTGAAATCATCCTTTTGAACGTACCTGAAAAACAATCAAACACTTAGAAAAATTTTGATTTTGAAAAATATCAATTTCAAGCGAAAGCTGTTCAAGTGAAACAGCTTGTATTATCAATGTTCAAGCGAAATGCCCTGTTTCGCTTGAGATTTCAAGCGAAAAGACTGATACAAATTCAACAGTTCAAGCGAAAACCAACTAAGCTAGTTCGCTTGATATTTTTCAAGCGAAATGGTCAGAATTTCAAGCGAATGATGTTATTAACAGCAACTTTCAAGCGAAACCGATGATATTCAAGCGAAACTACGAAGAACACTTTCAAGAGAAAGGCTGTTTTAGTCCATTTTTTACCAGTTTTAATCCGAATTTTAATCTGATTCTTTGTAGGCTTTGTTAAAACTATGTTTTACACAACATATGTAAAAATCAGTCCATTTCAACCGTTAGAACTCGTTCAAATCAGAAAAGTATGAAAAGAAGTGAGTAGAAAGTAGAAAATCCGGTAGAATCAAGCTGCTATGGTATGAACTCCTCGTCCTGAGCTCTGATACCACTTGTTGGATCGTGTTTTGACCCTAAATAGTCAAGTTGAGTCGTTCATCTTTGAATATAGAGGCGGAATCAAAGTAAACAAAGTCACAGCAGCTAGTTTCCTTTTAATCTATCTTTTCTGATGGATTTCCTGAGATTTTACACATTCAAATGACAATCCGACAGCACCTCTGCTCAGACACAATGAATCATGACCGCTTCAAATGACAACATACAACCCTATATATAGACCTACAGGGTTTCGCTTGAACATGTCTATCCATGGGGTTTCGCTTGAGCTGATCACAACCCTGCTCAAGCGAACTCAGATGATAGGGTTTCGCTTGAACTGGCACATATACACATTCAAGCGAATCCTCTTCCTAAAACATGTATAAACCCTAATTTCGACCCTGTTGTGTGTTCATTCAACCTATCTAGACAAAAGACTTGTATAAGACAAAGTTAACAGACACTAAGTGCACCAACAAATCTTAATTCAATAAAACGAAACTTAAATCCATGTGTTGTGAAACAATGAATCTGTTACGACACTCCCCGACGTTTCTGCCGCGGTTTGTTGTTTTAATGCGGTCGGGGTGTGACATTAAAGGATACTTAAAATACTATTATAAATCCCTTACTAGATTTCTAAGAGTACTTTTCAACATTTAATTATGTGTAGAGTTATGTAAGTGATTTAAATAACGAAACGAGTGTAATACGATAAGAGCATGGTGGATACGCCGCTAGTACTTCCTATATACAAGTGCTCTTATTGTATTACTAATCGTAGCGTTATCTAAATCACTTTAGGATTTTAGGTTTTGATGAAACAAAGTACAAATGCCAAATCCTTGTAGGATCTTACTATATTAATTGTTAGATTCTTAGAGGATACTTAAAGTACTATTGTTAATCTTTGATTGGATTTCTAAGAATACTTCCACAAGTCCTTAGTCAAGTTCTATGTATGTGTTTATGTGTTGTGTAGTGTGGTGTGGTGTTATAACATAGATTCTAGAGTGATCTAGGATAACGAGACGAGTGTAATATGATAAGGGCAAGGTGAATACGCTGTTGGTACTGCCTATATGTAAGTGCTCTTATCATATTATCCTTCGCAACGTTATCCAAAATCACTTGATGATTCTATGTTATAACGAGATAAAGTACAAGAGAAACAAATAACAAAGTACACTTTTCGCTAATACAAAATTTACTTGGTATTAATCATATTGCCATTTACAAAACATTTTTGTCATAAGTTTTATTATCAAAACAATGTATTGCAATACTTAACTTTTTGCCATATAATGGCTTCAAAAATCTATTTTCATTCGACAACTCACGTAGTTGTGAAAGCATTGCAATACCAAACCTTTTTGCCATTAATTTGACCCACAAAACCTATGTCACTCACCAATTTCATTTTTGACCTTTTATTTTCACATATGTTTCAGGTATTGACATTTCAAGTATGCTACACATAGGAACGCACTCGGGCCTTAGATTACTTCTAAATCTAAAAACAATTACTTGTACTCTTTGTGTTGTAACAAAATATTAATATAATGAAACATTTAGTACCATGTGTTGTGAGCAATTTGTAATGTGACTCCCCGACGATTCCGCCGCGGGTTATTTTTACGCGGTCGGGGTGTTATAGATTGGTATCAGAGCACTCGTTATAGGGAATTAGGTTATTAGAATGCTTTTGACCTAGACTATATGTGACAACCCTCATAATTACAGGTATCCGTACAATTAATTAATATTTAATTTGTGCTTAATGATTGTGCTTGATTACAACTGTGATTAAACTGCTTACTGAATTCTGTTACATACATACACATGCATCACTTTCATACCGTCACTCTATTTATTACATACAAACATTAGTGACAAACTTGATGCACAAAGCACAGTTAGCACAGTGAGCGGATAACCATAAAAACATGCTGACAATGCCAGCACCTAGACAGACAATATTTTAAGGCCAATATGAGCCAGAGATAGAGTACTACACTAGTAGGGAGTGTAGGAAAGTGAGGACCATAAAACTGCGTCACTAGGTGATAGTTATAGTGCCCGGAAGTGCCTAAAACATACTTAAAATGCAGAATTCTGCACTATATAACCAAAATTCAGCATTTAACAATGCTAGTAAAGTGCAAAAACTTGGCAAAATAGTCCTAGACATTTTCGAAAGTGTTGGGAATTTAATGTGTTACTAAAAATAATATAGAAGACACTTTAAAGCTTTATTTAGCACTTTAACGGATCAACATCCACCCGAACAACCGGACTTTACCCGGAACATAAAAATATTACCAAATACATTGTTTTTACTTTTCTGAGCTAGTTAGGGTCCCCGAACACCCTAACACACCTTATATTATAGAACACACAATAACATACTAACTAAACACTTTAAACTTAACTAGATTGTAACTAGTTCCATCACAACCCAACCCCCCTACCCCCCCCCCCCTACTCGACAGTTATATGGGGTGGGACAACCCCCACATTCTTTTGATTAGTTTAATTAAGATGTTGTCGGTTAATGGAACATTTTATATGATGGTTAAAGAACAAAGATGGTTTATAAATAAACACATAAGACAATCATCTTCTCACTTCAACACCCATCAAACTTCAAGCTTTCACTCATCTTCTTCTTCCTTCCTTGAGTTCGGCCGCCACCACCATCCACCATATCACCATCATCAAGCTTCCTTCCAAGCAATCTCCATACATACAAAGGTGCAAGAGGCCCTACAACTAAGCTTGGTGCACTCGAAAGCTTAAGGACCGCTCTAGTTATCTTTTATCCACCACTTTTACGCTTTGAAACTTCCCTAGCCTTGTGCTAGTAGTAAGGCTTCAAATCTTCGTCTTGTTCTTATTTTTAGTGGTTAATAGTTGATTGAATGATAAGTATTAAGAAAACTCTAAAGAACTTAAACTAGTCTTGAACATAAAGGATGAAGAATGGATAAAGAGAAGATGTATGGTTAAATCATATTGATCTTGTGTTGTTATGCTTAATACATGTTGTTTGTTAGTAGAAGTAAGATGGTTCATCACCTAGACTTGCTCCATCATGTTTAAGAACATGAACTAGTAAGATGTTAAGGTTAAAGATATGAAGGATGATGAAACCATCCATACATGAACTTTGAACTTGAATAAATATAAGTTTTCTTGGAAAAATGAGTTGTAAACTTGTAGATCTAAAGATCTACGAGTGGGTTTTCGGAAGAACCAAGTGAAACATACTAGTTTTGTTAAAACCCGGATCTTGTATGAACTAAAATCATTTTTAGTGGGTAAACAAGTGTAGGAACACTTGTGTAGAAAGAAAATTTCACAAAGCAATATTTTTGGAAAATATGACTAGAAGTTGTGAAAATACACATTCTTTAAAAATAAAGTTTTTAAGAAACTAATCATATTTTTAAAGATAACAAGACCTACTAAATATGTTAGTAATTTACTACATACTTTTACAAACTTTCAAGTTTACAAGTTTATGGTTCATGTTTATTTTTTGTCAAGTGTGATGATTAGAAATTGTATATTGTTGGTTGATGATTGTTTGAGTAAATTTTGACAAGAAAATGATACGCTAGTAAGTGTTGACGCCTCCATTTACAACGGAAACTCTGGCGAAATTTTTCTAGAATTTCAACACTTAGAAATATTTTTCTAACAAATGTTTACAAATATATTTTTAACTTGGTTTTCAAAATAAACTTCGCCATGATTTTTATTTCAAAAATTACCAAGTACCGGAGGTGGATTTTCGTAAATAAAACTTGATAAATATATATTTAGAATATATATTTTATAATAAAACGATTGTGTGATTGTTTGTTATTATGTGATCTAAATATATTATTTTTAGGGTAAAAATAATATAACTTGAAAATACCGTGAAATCACGACTCCAAAATAATACCAACGCTCTCACAAATAAATATTTAAGTTACACCGGTATTGTTATTACAACGCGAACTTTAAAACGTAACTTATGTAGTGTTTCTGAAAAATACTCTTATGTGTATATTTTGATAAAGTATTATTTTGGAAAATGAATGAAGTAAATATAATATTTTTGGGAAAAATATGTATATTTTGGAATTTAAAACAATTTAGACTAGTGATTAAAATATATTTTTCAAGTGAGACTTAAAAATATATTTTTGGAATTATAACGTATACATGTATAAAGACCCCCATCCTTGGGAAGGAATATACATATAAAATAAATAAGAAGTGCGAATACGGAATAGTTACCTAACTATTTCTCCAAAAACGTTAAACCCTAAGCCAAGGCACGACCATCCGTCTAATAGGCATTAGTACGTGTAGGTCGTCAAGCAGCAGGTTGAGTTGGAGACTTACGTTTCGGGATACGCACTTCTGTGAGTTCATGTTTCCCCCTTTTCTCTTTACTGTTTTCAGTTTTATACTTCGGGGGTGAAATACATGTGACAATTATTACAGACTTTTATATACATGGTATGGTTAGCTTAAGGAGGGTTTACTACTTAGATCATGTGAGTGCGTAGGTGGAACTTGAGGCCATTAATCCTCGTTGTAGGACCGAGGGTCATGAGCGATAGATCTATTTAGGTGTAGCGAGCCCAACTCCTGAGTCCACTGAGCGGACCATGGGGTGACTTTGAGCCCGACGCAAAAATCTGCTAGGTTTGAGTCTTCCTGCATCACTACACACATATCATTGGCCTTGCAACCCAATGGTGATCTCTTTTTCCTTAATTGCTACATACCAGGGATTTTCATATATACTACAAAGGTTTATACATACTCACTTTTACATGAACTCGCTCAACTTTTGTTGATTTTTCAAATTACATGTATTTCAGGAAATTAGGGGATCTGGCAAGGTATGCAATTTCGTCAAGCTGCGTAGGAAAAATGATGTCATCCGAGTTTAGGAAGTGTGACCCTTGCCTGGACGGGTTACAAGTCTTAAACTGTGTTTTTATTTCAAGTCTTTGGTCGAGTCGTATAAACAAGTTTTTAATTATGTTGTGGTTGTAATTCGTTTCATGTGTCGACTTTTAAACAATGTTGTCTTGGTAACTTTTAAAACTTGTTGAATGGATGAACGTCATGTGTTTTATTTCATATAGCATGGCTATGATATTTGCTATGGTATTAAGAAGTCACACCAAATAAACTCACGCTTCCGCAAAAGCCAGGGTGTGACAGCTTGGTATCAGAGCATCGATCATAGCGAACTAGGAATCTTTCTCGAGTCTAGACTATGATCACTAGGGCTCTCACGAAAGCATTTTTACATTACATACACTAAAACGTCCAGATCCAGGATACAAAAAATTTTTACAAATAAAAGGCACAAATACACTTTTTTCAAAATTTATATATTTCAGTCTGAGAGACTGAGGGGGTTCAGTCTTAGAGGCTGAGGGAGGTTCAGTCTTAGAGACTGAGGGAGTCCAGCCTTAGAGGCTGGGGAGGTCTAGTCTTAGAGGCTGGGGAGGTTCAGTCTTAGAGACTGAGGGGTCCAATCTTAGAGGTTGGGGAGGTTTAGTCTTAGAGACTGGGAGGTTGGTCATATAGACCAGGGATTTAGTCTTAGAGACTAGGAGGTTGGTCATAGAGACCAGGGATTTAGTCTTAGAGACTGGGAGGTTGGTCATAGAGACCAGGGATTTAGTCTTAGAGACTGGGAGGTTGGTCTTAGAGACCAGGGAGTTAGTCTGAGAGGCTAGGAAGTTCAGTCTGAGAGGCTGGGAGGGTAGTCTGGGAAGACTAGGAGGATTACTTGTTCGCATTATTGTGAGTAACCTGTTTATTTGACTTTATGATTGATATATGTGCATATATGTGATTGTGTTACAGACATCATGGTTTCATCGTCAGACACAGGAGTATCGGACACACTAGACCCCATGGCGATCGTGTCAGATGACAAAATTTCGTCAGAGCGAGAGGTCTACACATCAGACACCACCAGCACTGACGATGATGATTTCCATCCGTTCGCGCTGCCTGACGTCGGAGTTGAGCCTACTGATGGCATTCCTGCCGGGGATCTACTTCTTGCGGTGATCCCTGCTCCCATTCCGCTTGCTGCTTTTCCAGTAGTAGATATGCCACTCGATGTCGCTTCTGATGACGACATCGATCTGTTTGAGGAGGATCCGCCTGAGGCTGACTATGAGGGTGGGGCCCCTATTGATGCTGACGTTATTCTTCCCATTGCTGAGGCCACTGTAGAGGAGCTTCCTGTTGGTTCACCTATCCCGGACTCATTGGAGTCTGTGGCATCTGCATCTTTGCATGACCATGGTGTGAAGCCTCACTCTTTTGACCTTGACATGGCGATGTCAGCTGCACCCGGTCCATCGCACGAGTTCGAGTTTGACCACGAGGTCGATGACGCTTTTGAGCCGATCTTTCCCCCTGATTTCGATCCTGACCACGATATTGAGTTTATTCACATGGATCAGCCCCTAGAGGCGCCCATAGATCCTATTGATCCTTTGCTTAACATCCCTGCTGATCTTGATATGGATCTTGTTGACCCGGAGCCTGCTGTGGCCCCAGAGCCTGTAGTTGCTCCTGACCCAGCATTAGAGCATGACCCTGTCCATGATGATGCACCAGCCGTTGCACCTCTTGTTGATGATATACCCATCGATGATCTTCCCACTATTGCTCCACCCTTGATAGATGATCCTGTTGTTGATGCACCATTTCCCGATCCTGTGCCGGTACTGTTTGACCGTTCACCTTTTGCTACTCATATAGACCCACGTTACGCCGACACCCGTAACGGGTGGATTGACGATGACGACTATCCACCGTATGTGGTACCCGTCACACCTGTTTCTGCACCCACTGACATTCCACTATTCCACCCACACACGACCGATGTCCATCATACCGATCTTCCGATTAGCTTTCTCCAGGACATCCCTCCACCACGTCCTGGGGAGGGTTCATCACGACAGCCTTTTGGTCACGTACCTTTCATGTCAGGAGGCGGCCAGCTTATACCTCAGGTTCCTCATCCTACTTTTGTTCCACCTGTATCGACGTCTGATCTGGTCATGTCTCAGTTTCCTTCTGTTGCACCACCTACTGCACCATCTTTCATGCCGTCGAGCGAGCCATTTTTATGGACTACGCCCCCTATCATGCCACTGTCTGATCTGTACCACCCGTACCATGTTGGGTACTCTACGGAGGACATCCTCACTTCCTTGATGATACAGCAGGTTGCATTGACGCATCGTATTCAGGATTTGGAGAGAGCTCCATGTCCATCTTGTCATTGTCAGACCCCATTTGCAGCACCACACGCTCCTCGTCCACTTTCCCCCGATTCAGACATTCGTTTCTTTACATCCGAGTAGCATATAGCATATTTGTTGCGCGCCTATCGTGCCTTAGAGGAGGACTGGTTACATATGCGTCGCTTGCTTTTCTCTCATTTCCTCCTCCTCCTCCTCCTCCTCCTCCTCCTCCTCCGCCATCAGCATAGGCATTTTTGGTTTTATGCAGGTTGATCATTTGGTGAGAAGGTCGCTATTGAGCCAGCTTATTAAGACTTTTGAGATATCACACTTTTTATATATGATAGTTGTAGTTTGACTTGTATTTTTTAGGGTGATGTGTCCCGTTGATGTCATTTGGATGTATGGTGTACAATTAAACTTGTAAAACAATATTGTGGTCGGGATTAATGAAAAGCTCAATGGCAATGTTCTCACTACATGCTTTGTTGAGTTATATATCTTAGTTTATAACATGAGATGTTATATGACTGATGAATGCTACTATATATACATTCTTATTATACTTAATATGACCTGACCAACATGGTCATCTTTTAGAAGATGACTCCAAGACGCGATGTACGCATGCCTACTAACGAGGCAGAGCTCCAGGGGATAATTGCCGCAGCTATAGCACAGTATGCGGCCTCCCAAACAGAAACGAGCAGGAACACTTCGAACAACAACAACAACAACGGCAATAACAATCCACACAATGGGTGCACCTACAAGCAGTTCCTCGACTGCAAGCCCGTGAATTTCAACGGCACAGGAGGTGTTGTTGCATTTGTTAGGTGGGCTGAGAAGACAGATTCTGTCCTAAGAATGAGCAAATGCGCTCCCGAGCAACAAGTGACCTACATCTCAGGGTTGTTTCTGGATGGAGCCCTATCGTGGTGGAATCTGCAAGTGCAAACTTTAGGAGAAGTTGCTGCTTATGCGTTAACATGGGCTGAGTTAAAAGAGTTAATGAGAAGGAAGTACTGCTCACGTGCTGAAATTCAAAAGTTAGAGACTGAGTTCTGGCACCTAAGAATGGAAGGACCCAAGATTGCAGAGTATGTTCAGAGATTTCATGACTTGTCTCATGTAGTGCCGTACATGGTTACACCCGAGTTCAAACATGTTGAGCGCTTTATCTGGGGACTGGCACCCCAGATCATGAGTATGGTTACTACGTCTAAGCCTGCAACGATTACGGAAGCAATCGATCTTAGTGTGGCGCTTACTGAGGAGGCCATTCGGTTGAACAAGTTTTCAAATGTTGAACCAAAGAAGAAAGAGACACATGTTGAGTCGTCTGGTGAAAACAAACGAAAATTTTCCAACTTCAAGCAAGGTACCAGCCATGTGAGCAAGAAGGGTGAGTCGAGCACCCTGGCAAGAGCTACAACCGGTGTCGAAAGCAAAGGAAAGGGTTATATGGGCACTCTGCCCAAGTGTGATACATGCCAGCGTCATCATTCTGGCCAGTGCGGATTAAGGAAATGCGAATCGTGTGGAAGGAACAGCCACACAAAGTATACATGCTGGGTTGGTTCAAGCAAGGGTGGCCAAAGGGGTTTCAATAACAACTACCGCGGTGGTAATGGGAACCGCCCGCAAGGGAATAATGGAAGGAATGGAAATCGTGGGAATGTTGCGAATCAAGCTGGGAATGGAAATCGTAACCAAAACAACGCTCAAGGTGGAAATGGAAATGGGAATGGCCGAGGGCAAGGATGCTTTAATTGTGGAGATGTTGGGTTCTTTAAGAGGGAATGTCCGAAGCTGAATCAAGCTCGTGGGAGAGTATTCAACATCGGTGCAAGGGAAGCACGCCAGGATCCAAACGTTGTCACTGGTACGTTCCCTATAAACCAACGCTTTGCATCTGTTCTGTTTGATACTGGTGCGGATTATAGCTTCGTGTCGTTAGAATTTAAGAATATACTTGGGTTGACCACTAGTAAGCTAGATATTCCGTATTCAATTGAATTTGCGAATGGGAAACTAGTTGAAATAGGTGAAGTCATCAGAGGATGCGTGATAGAACTGGGAGGGCATGAATTTACGCTAGATCTGCTACCTATCGAGTTGGGAAGCTTCGACGTGGTAGTGGGAATGGATTGGTTGTCGAGCAACAAGGCCGAGATCGTTTGTCACAAGAAGACCATCCGCATCCCAATGGCAGATGGTGAGACAATCATAGTTCATGGAGAAAAACACGATACGCCTCTAAGAATCATTAGCTGTCTGAAAGCTAGAAAGTGTTTACAGAAGGGATGTGTTGCCTACTTGGCACACATCATGGATAAAGAAGCTGCTGAACCGAAGATCGAAGACATTCTGGTCGTAAGAGAATATCCTAAAGTCTTTCCAGAAGACTTGCCAGGATTACCGCCTCAAAGGCAAATGGAGTTCCACATTGACTTGGTTCCAGGTGCCACGCCTGTAGCCAAGGCACCCTATAGACTTGCACATTCGGAGATGCAGGAGTTGTCAACACAACTCCAGGAGCTGTTAGACAAAGGATTCAACAGGCCAAGCTTCTCACCTTGGGGAGCTCCAGTTCTGTTCGTCAAGAAGAAGGATGGTAGTTTTCGTATGCGTATAGACTACCGTGAGCTTAATAAGTTGACTATCAAGAACAGATATCCTTTGCCAAGGATTGATGACCTGTTCGATCAGTTGCAAGGTTCGAGCTTTTATTCAAAGATCGACCTTCGATCAGGATATCATCAACTAAGGATACAAGAGGAAACTATCCCGAAGACGGCCTTTAGGACTCGTTATGGACACTACGAGTTCCTGGTTATGCCGTTTGGGTTGACAAACGCACCGGCAGTTTTCATGGATCTAATGAACAGAGTCTGCAAGCCGTACTTGGATAAGTTTGTGATCGTGTTTATTGATGACATACTGATCTACTCAAAGACGAAGGACGAGCACGAACAGCACTTAAGAGCTATTCTAGAGCTACTTAAAAAGGAGAAGTTGTATGCTAAGTTCTCGAAGTGTGAGTTTTGGCTACGCGAAGTCCAATTTCTTGGACATGTGGTTAATGGAAATGGAATTCATGTTGATCCCACAAAGATCGAGGCAATCAAGAATTAGGAGACTCCAAAGATACCAACCGAGATTCGACAGTTCTTAGGTTTGGCCGGTTATTATCGAAGGTTCATTGAGGATTTCTCAAAAATTGCTCAACCTTTGACTTCCCTTACCCAGAAACACAAGAAGTTTGATTGGGGTGACAAGCAAGAAGAAGCGTTTCAGTTATTGAAAAACAAACTTTGTGACGCACCGATCTTATCACTACCCGAAGGAACGAACGACTTCATGGTATATTATGACGCCTCGCGTCAAGGTTTGGGTTGCGTGCTGATGCAACGCCAGAAGGTTATAGCATATGCGTCACGCCAGTTGAAGATTCACGAGAAGAATTATACGATGAACGACTTGGAACTAGGCGCGGTGGTATTTGCGTTGAAGATTTGGCGACATTATTTGTATGGTACGCGATGTACAATCTTCACTGATCACAAGAGCTTACAACACATATTTAACCAAAAAGAGCTTAACATGAGGCAAAGACGCTGGGTAGAGCTGTTGAATGATTATGATTGCGAGATCAAGTATCACCCAGGGAAGGCGAATGTGGTCGCCGATGCCCTGAGTCGAAAAGAAAGGATCAAGCCCATAAGGGTTAGGGCTTTGGAGATGATTGTCCAGACAGACCTCTCTTTGCGCAGTCGTGCCGCGCAGAGAGAAGCTTTGAAAGAAAGGAATATCGAGGATGAGTATCTCCGTGGGATGGAGAAGCAGTTGGTACCAAACGAGGAAGGAACTTTGTGCTTCATGAAACGAATTTGGGTTCCTCTGTTTGGTGGATTGAGAAAGGTTATTTTTGATGAAGCTCACAAATCTCGGTACTCAATTCATCCAGGAGCGGATAAGATGTACCAAGATCTTAAGGATTTCTACTGGTGGCCAAGGATGAAAGGCGATGTTGCAGTATATGTTGGCAAATGTTTAACTTACGCCAAGGTTAAGGCCGAATACCAAAAGCCTTCAGGTCTTCTACAGCAGCCTAAAATACCCAAATGGAAATGGGAACAGATTTCCATGGACTTCATAACGGAATTGCCAAAGATGCCCAAGGGTCATGATACTATTTGGGTAATAGTAGACCGTCTAACAAAGTCCGCACACTTCTTGCCGATAAAAAAGAAAGACAACACGAGTAAACTTGCGGAAATATACATGAGGGAGATTGTCGCACATCATGGAGTGCCTCTCTAGATTATCTCTGATAGAGATGGGGGATTTGTATCAAGGATTTGGCAATCCTTCCAAGAGGCTTTTGGCTCACAGTTGAATCTAAGCACTGCATTTCACCCGCAAACTGATGGCCAAAGTGAATGAACTATTCAGACGTTGGAAGATATGCTGAGAGCATGTGTAATGGACCTAGGTGGTAGCTGGGATAATCATTTACCATTGGTCGAATTCTCGTACAACAACATCTACCACACAAGTATTGGAGCCGCGCCATTTGAAGCGCTTTATGGACGCAAGTGCCGATCACCGCTATACTGGGCTGATGCGGGTGATAGACAGCTTGTTGGTCCTGAAATAGTCCAAGAGACAATAGACAAGATCTTTCAAATTCGAAAGCGCATCGAGGCGGCTCGTGACAGACCGAAAGCCTATGCAAATCAAAGGAGGAAACCTTTGGGGTTTCAACTTGGGGATATGGTTTTGTTAAAGGTTTCAGCCTGGAAGGGTGTGGCATGCTTTGGAAAGTGTGGGAAGTTGAATCCGCGTTACATTGGCCCGTTCAGAATACTGCAAAGGATTGGGATTGTAGCCTACAAATTGGACCTACCTGCTGAACTTAATGGCGTTCACGATACATTTCACGCATCTAATCTGAAAAAGAGTCCAACACAGGAGACAGTGATCATTCCTGCTGACGAGGTTCATATCGACGACACGCTCCACTTTACCGAAGAACCCGTCGAGGTTACGAATTGGAAAGTTAACAAAACACGCAGGAGTAGTGTCAAGCTCGTCAAAGTTCGATGGAATGCAAGACAAGGGCCAGAATTCACGTGGGAACGTGAGGATCGTTTGAAGGAGAAATACCCCCATTTATTTCCCAAGACCCCTGCAACTAGAAGCAGAGCCTAAAATTTCGGTACGAAATTTCTCTAACGGGGGGAGAATGTGACAACCCTCACAATTACAAGTATTCGTACAATTAATTAATATTTAATTTGTGCTTAATGACTTTCATACCGTCACTCTATTTATTACATACAAACATTAGTGACAAACTTGATGCACAAAGCACAGTTAGCATAGTGAGCGGATAACCATAAAAACATGCTGACAATGCCAGCACCTAGACAAACAATATTTTAAGGCCAGTATGAGCCAGAGATAGAGTACTACACTAGTAGGGAGTGTAGGAAAGTGCGGACCATAAAACTGCGTCACTAGGTGATAGTTATAGTGCCCGGAAGTGCCTAAAACATACTTAAAATGCAGAATTATGCACTATATAACCAAAATTCAGCATTTAACAATGCTAGTAAAGTGCAAAAACTTGGCAAAATAGTCCTAGACATTTTCCAAAGTGTTGGGAATTTAATGTGTTACTAAAAATAATATAAAAGACACTTTAAAGCTTTATTTAGCACTTTAACGGATCAACATCCACCCGAACAACCGGACTTTACCCGGAACATAAAATTTTTGCCAAATACATTGTTTTTACTTTTCTGAACTAGTTAGGGTCCCCGAACACCCTAACACACCTTATATAATATAACACACAATAACATACTAACTAAACACTTTAAACTTAACTAGATTGTAACTAGTTCCATCACAACCCAACCCCCCTACCCCCCCCCCCCCTACTCAACGGTTATGTGGGGTGGGACAACCCCCACATTCTTTTGATTAGTTTAATTAAGATATTGTTGGTTAATGGAGCATTTTATATGATGGTTAAAGAACAAAGATGGTTTATAAATAAACACATAAGACAATCATCTTCTCACTTCAACACCCATCAAACTTCAAGCTTTCACTTATCTTCTTCATCCTTCCTTAAGAACATGAACTAGTAAGATGTTAAGGTTAAAGATATGAAGGATGATGAAACCATCCATACATGAACTTTGAACTTGAATAAATATAAGTTTTTTTGGAAAAATGAGTTGTAAACTTGTAGATCTAAAGATCTATGAGTGGGTTTTCGGAAGAACCAAGTGAAAAATACTAGTTTTGTTAAAACCCGGATCTTGTATGAACTAAAATCATTTTTAGTGGGTAAACAAGTGTAGGAACACTTGTGTAGAAAGAAAATTTCACAAAGCAATATTTTTGGAAAATATGACTAGAAGTTGTGAAAATACACATTCTTTAAAAATAAAGTTTTTAAGAAACTAACCATATTTTTAAAGATAACAAGACCTACTAAATATGTTAGTAATTTACTACATACTTTTACAAACTTTCAAGTTCACAAGTTTATGGTTCATGTTTATTTTTGGTCAAGTGTGATGATTAGAAATTGTATATTGTTGGTTGATGATTGTTTGAGTAAATTTTGAAAAGAAAATGATAAGCTAGTAAGCGTGGACGCCTCCATTTACAAAGGAAACTCTCGCGAAAATTTTCTAGAATTTCAACACTTAGAAATATTTTTCTAACAAATGTTTACAAATATATTTTTAACTTGGTTTTCAAAATAAACATCGCCATGATTTTTATTTCAAAAATTACCAAGTACCGGAGGTGGATTTTCGTAAATAAAACTTGATAAATATATATTTAGAACATAAATTTTATAATAAAACGATTGTGTGATTGTTTGTTATTATGTGATCTAAATATATTATTTTTAGGGTAAAAATAATATAACTTGAAAATACCGTGAAATCAGGACTCCAAAATAATACCAACGCTCTCACAAATAAATATTTAAGTTACACTGGTATTGTTATTACAACGCGAACTTTAAAACGTAACTTATGTAGTGTTTCTGAAAAATACTCTTATGTGTATATTTTGATAAAGTATTATTTTGGAAAACGAATGAAGTAAATGTAATATTTTTGGGAAAAATATATATATTTTGGAATTTAAAACAATTTAGACTAGTGATTAAAATATATTATTCAAGTGAGACTTAAAAATATATTTTCAGAATTATAACGTATACATGTATAAAGACCCCCATCCTTGGGAAGGAATATACATATAAAATAAATAAGAAGTGTGAATACGGAATAGTTACCTAACTATTTCTCCAAAAACGTTAAACCCTAAGCCAAGGCACGGCCATCCGTCTAATAGGCATTAGTACGTGTAGGTCGTCACGCAGCAGGTTGAGTTGGAGACTTACGTTTTCAGTTTTATACTTCGGGGGTGAAATACATGTGACAATTATTACAGACTTTTATATACATGGTATGGTTGGCTTAAGGAGGGTTTACTACTTAGATCATGTGAGTGGGTAGGTGGAACTTGAGGCCATTAATCCTCGTTGTAGGACCGAGGGTCATGAGCAATAGATCTATCTGGGTGTAGCGAGCCCAACTCCTGAGTCCACTGAGCGGACCATGGGGTGACTTTGAGCCCGACGCAAAAATCTGCTAGGTTTGAGTCTTCCTGCATCACTACACACATATCATTGGCCTTGCAACCCAATGGTGATCTCTTTTTCCTTAATTGCTACATACCATGGATTTTCATATATACTACAAAGGTTTATACATACTCACTTTTACATGAACTCGCTCAACTTTTGTTGATTTTTCACATTACATGTATTTCAGGAAATTAGGGGATCTGGCAAGGTATGCAATTTCGTCAAGCTGCGTAGGAAAAATGGTGTCATCCGAGTTTAGGAAGTGTGACCTTTTCCTGGACGGGTTACAAGTCTTAAACTATGTTTTTATTTCAAGTCTTTGGTTGAGTCGTATGAACAAGTTTTTAATTATGTCGTGGTTGTAATTCCTTTCATGTGTCGACTTTTAAACAATGTTGTCTTGGTAACTTTTAAAACTTGTTGAATGGATGAACATCATGTGTTTTATTTCATATAGCATGGTTATGATATTTTCTATGGTATTAAGAAGTCACACCAAATAAACCCACGCTTCAGCAAAAGCCAGGGTGTGACACTATAACCTTCCTAGGGACCCAAACATGAGTTATCCTTAGGATCTCTGTCCTAATCCCCATCCCCATCCTCATCTTTATCCTTGCCGTATCTACTCTATTGTTTACAAATCATCTAGCCTTAGATGATTTATCTTAAATCCTTAGGCTTTATGCCTCAAATGTTTATTTTCCAAAAATCTCGTCAAAATCTTGGGTTTTAATAATGTGAACACATGTAATCCGAAAGGGTAGACGCCTATACTCTGAGTTTTCTGTCTAATGCTAGAGTATTAGTACATATCCAGATAATCGGACCAGTCGCTCTTACCTGAGAACTCTTGGGGTAACTGTTCATTTATAGGGTAAAGCATGTCTTCCCAAAACATTTTGAAAACCCATCTACCTTGATTAGTCGAACGTTTTCAAATCATTGCGACACTTGTGTCATTATTTCACCCTTCTACCATTCGGTGATATGTTTTTATTCAAACCTCCGATACGAATTACATGTCACCTAACAACTCTTTGTGTCATTATTGTATTTTCAAATACTCTCATATGTTTACTTCTCTCTCATATTTACCAATTTTTTTTCGTTTGGATGAAATTTTAAAATTTTGCTATTTACATATATTCTTTATTCATATTATTCAATTACATATTTTCCTATACAAATTAGTATTTACATATTTTTCTCTATTCAAATAATTCAATATAAAATACTTTATCTCAAAAATATTTTTTTTCTAAAAATAAAGGATTTTAAAAATATCATAAACCATTAACTTGGTTTGTATTTTCTCATCCAAAAATCTTATAAAAGCTCCTATTTCAAGCATTCCTTTTTTCAAAACAAATTTGTAACCTGGTTTTTCCTAAATCCGAAAACAAGATTTTTGACTCATACAAATAAAATTGTTCACTTCAATACCTTATTCTTTTGATACCCTACAGATTTTACTCAATTTTTCTTAAATCTGTTCTCATTCCTTAATATCCTCGATGCAACAGTTCTCGAAGTTCTGAATTTGACTACTATAATCACCCAACAACTAGCTGCAATATCCCCAACTTTTGTGACTAAGCTCAATCAAGCAAATGCAGGAAACAATGACAACAACAATGTACCCACACCTTGTAATTTCAAACAATTCAGTTCTATTAACCCTACCAAATACTTTGGGTCATTTGGCTAATGCCTTCCGTTTTTCTTCTACACTACCAAGTCCAACATTTGCAAATCTTGTTCATCTTGCCCCACCTCCTCCACATACGTTAACTATCCGTCCTTCTATCCAAATGAAACCTTATAACAACCCTTCTAAGACCCTTAACCCGACCCTAAACGTCCTAAATTATACCCCGTATGCAAGAAATGGGCCTAGAATACATTAATATTTACGAAAATCAAACAAATCTGGGAGTCGCTCGCCAGGCGCGACCCCCTTAGCTATGTCTGTCGCAGGGCATGAGCCCCTTTGATTGTCGGACAAGACACTGTGCCACGTGTCCGGTGGCACAACAAACCTACACCTTTGACTCGACAAGGCTAGAGCCTAGATAACCTGTCTCGTGGGCCGCAAAAGAGACGGGGGTGGGCTTCGCAGGCCGCGAGCCGTCCTTCATCAGGCCTATAAATGGGGCCTCAGGCCTCATTTGAACGTCGCTCATTTATTTTCTTTCCCTCAATTATTGGATAGTCTAAATACTCGAGAAATAATACCGCTATAAAGCGAAGCTCTGCCTTGTTGTAAGTATTATAACCCTATTTGTTACCCTACATGATCGATCTAGGGCTCCGTAACGCATGTCAAGGCTCTGCCTGACTCAGTCGTTGGAGTTCTGTCTCGTGTTACACCCGTTTGATCTAGGACTCCGTAATGCATGTCAAGGCCCTGCCTGACCCAGTCATTGGAGTTATGTCTCGAGTTGTACGGTTAATGTGATTTGGGTTATTTTACTAAAACGTGTGCATTGTTTAATTTTAATAGATAATAATCAGGAAAATCACCAGGAAGCTTTAGTTTTACCTAAATAAACAATGTGAGTACATCTTCTTTTTGTTGCCTTTTTTTATCAAAACCTCAAATGCTTTAAATTACACTTAAGAGCAACTGAGTATTTGTAATTCTATCATCACTGCCGGTATGTTGGGGTTTTGTATAATTACTTGAAAATCGTTACTATTGTGAATAGTAGCATGACCACAAGTCAGGATTAACAGTACCAAAGGGGTAATTGGATAGATATAAACAATGTAAATGCGGATGCTCTCAATTACTGTAAAGATTATAAAACTGTTTTGATTAAACTGGGATGCACTCGCCAGTATTTCTTGCTAACAAAATCTTTTTAAAACGCGTTTCAGGTAACTTAATGTGAAGCTAATAGAAGCCAACTGGACAGCACTAAAGGCTTAAAGTTGTGGCTATAAAAGTTACCAAATAAAGAAACGAAGTTTATGTTTTCAATAATTAGGGTTTATCCCTACAAATGAATTATCAAATGAACTTGGGTTTTATCCCGTTTATTATTCTAAAAATTGGTGTTTAACTCTGATAAAAATATTTCCTAACTACGGTCCTGATGAATAAATTCCGCTGCCATATTAATAAACACCGATACCACCAGCTCTGAGTCTCGCGGCACCCGCCCCCTGGGTAGGGGATGGGGGTTACGATAGAAGGTGGTATCAGAGCTACAGCCACTGGTTTAAGCCAAAGAAGTGTTCTGCTAACACTTAAATCCAAAATAAAATTTTGTTAGGAAATAACTTACGTGATTATGTGTGAACATGTATATTATTGTTTTGTAATTTGTTAGTTTACAGTATGAGTGAGCAACGTACATCTGACGCTTATCGTCAATTAGCTAGTTCCCCAAAGGATGAAGGAACCTCATCTCAGCCAAACCTCTCACGATACTCAGCTGATACTGAGGAACGAATATTTATTTTTAAGGCACAGTCTGAGGAACCATTCCCTTCCAAAAAGAGAAGATGGTTTAATAGGGGAGCACATGAGAGAAGAAAGAGGATGAAGAAATTACAACAACAGAGAGCCTTAGTCAGAGCTAATAGGGGTGAATGCACAAACCCAGGAAACAGTCAATAGACCACCGTGGGAAGAGGAACTAGATAGACAGTTGGCTGATTTCCATATGCTAGCCACTACCACAGTAGACTCTAACCTAAACCAAATAGTTGAACCACCACTGTTACCCTTATTCCCAGACCAACAAATGCTAGAACTTCACCAGGAAAACCAATTCCCGATACCTGCAATTTACCCTAATGAATTACCTAGAATCCCAACCCCAATCTCTTCAGAATATGATCCATGGTTAGATGACAATAGGTCGTACTCAGCCCTATATACTCCCGAAGAACCAGCGCCAAAACCACTGTCAGACCCATTTTGGGACAACGACTGGTGGAAGCAGAGTGTAATAAGAAACCCATACCCTTACGGACACCCCATGCCTCGATACCCTGACCCAGAACCAGTACCATTACCTCCTATGAGTGAAGAGAATATGCAGGAACTTCGCCAATGGGGCGATGAGTTAGTAGAAGAAGGGGATAGAATCCTATAGATAGGAGAAAAGCTAATATGGAAGCATGTTGAGCGAGAGATATACGATTGGATACACGACACCTAGAATAATGCCTAGATATGTGTGTAATTTTGTACTTTGATAATAAATATATATATATATATATAACCAATTAAAATAGATATACTAAAATAGATATCGATGCATAACTACTAGTGTGTATAATTTTCCGTTGGAGTTTGTAATTGACGCATATATATATGAAAAGAGTAAAGTCGCAATGTTCTACGTTTTTGATCAATTTGTTGATGTGATTGTTGGTATTAGATCTTATTCTATGATAATTAATACCTGATAAATGTTTCCAATTCAGATGGACAACGAAGTAAATCGGGAAAACCCAAATAATGAGAATAACGGAAACCAAATAGATAACAGTGTCATCCAACATATAGTAGCACAAAGAATTATAGATGTTATGCCTTATATTATCAAGACTGTTAAAGAAGCAGAAAATAATAAATCTGCAAATGGAAGTAAACGCCAACACACTGAACCAAGTCATAGTGTGAACGATAATAACGGACCTATAATCCAAGCTCCAATTCCTAAAAGAAGAAGAACCGTCTCTTATGGTTGTTCTTATAAAGAATTCTTGGCCTGCAAAACCAATAGAATTCTCAGGCAATGAAGGAGCCATTTCAGCCTTGCACTGGATAGAAAAGACAGAAGCAGTCATAAAAATAAGTAAATGTGCAGATGAAGATAAGATTATGTTTGCTTCTAAACTTTTCAAAAATGCAGCCTTAAAATGGTGGAATACTATTCTCCAGTCTAAGGGAAGTGATAGAGTTGATAGAATGGAATGGACTAATTTTAAAGAGTTAGTCGAAAGAAAATTCTGTCCTCCTCATGAAAAAGGAACAAATCGCCAATAAGTTCCAAAATCATAAAATAATTGGAATATACTGCAAAGGTTACACTACCATATTCTTTGAATATGCTAGAATAGTGTTAACCCTAGCCTCACCTGAGCCAGTATTTTATCTCCTATTACATTTGGGGAGCTAGCCAACACCCTGACTGATGAATTGGTATGCACACAAGAGGAAAACCAGAGAAAGAACCTAGCTCAAAAGCTTACCCAGGAATTTCGCTACGGTAATTCCAATCGAGGGAAAGGTACAGGTTCTTCCTCTACACCTTACTGCAAAACTTGTAAAAAGAAACATTATGGGAAATGTGCAAGATTTGTAATTTCTGCAAGAGACTCGGGCACAAGGAAGAAGAATGTCAAACAAAGCTAGCAATAGGCTATGCTTCAATTGTGGAGAAGCCGGTCACATTAAACCGAACTATCCGAAACTAGCTCTAGCAACAACTAGCCAAGTGAAGAAAACTGAAGGACCTAAGAAGAATGGCAGAGCATTCGTCATGACAGCTGAGGAAGCCAAGATGATTCCGGATGTGATTACAAGTACGTTCTTAGTTAATAATATATTTGCTAAAGTATTATTTGACTCTGGTGCAAACCAAAGTTTTATCAATACTTCCTTCTACAAACTTCTCGACCAACCCTTAACCAAACTTCAACAAGACTGTCTGGTAGAGACGGCAAACGGAGAATCCATTAAGATTAGTGAAATCTTGCAGGGAGCAAGAATAGAGATTCTAAACCATCATTTATTTGCTAACCTTTATCCAATGAATCTAGCTGGATTCGATGTTGTATTTGGAATGGATTGGTTGGTAGCCAATCGTGCCAGTATTTTATGTGATGAAAAGTCAGTACAAGTAAGTACATCAACAGGTGAAAAGATCACACTCTGAGGAGACAAGCCAACTAGGTCACCAAAATTCATCTCTGTGATTAAAGTTGCAAGTTATGAAAGGGAAGGAGGGGCGTATGTTAGGGGCGACGTCAAAAGACCGACCATCATACTTGAAGCGGTGGCGTCGAATGATTTATGGTTTTGGCATTCATATTTTGGTGTTCCTGGTTCAAACAACGACATCAATCTTTTGTACACATCGTCGTTGTTTCAAAGCGTAACAGATGGTATTGCACCATTCTGTCCGTTTTTTTGTTAACGCAAGATATTACAGACGAGGCTATCTTCTTGTGGATGGTATCTACCCACTGTTTTGGTAAAAAATTACCGAAGTAATTAAGTGATCAAATTAGTTTTGTGAGGTAGTGTGCTAGCAATGCTTGTGGAAAAATATGTTGGTTTGTTAGTTTGCAAAAGCAGTTTCAGGATATAGCTCAGAATACCAAGCTATATCAACAATTAAACAATGAGCTGAAAAAGTAAAAATGGACACAAGATATACGAGGAAAGCCCTTGATCAATCTAGATCTCCGGCATAAAACCTCTGGAGCTGACAATCGTCGGCTGCCTTGTTCTTCTTTTTACTTCAATATTCAGGATACAGTGCATAATATGGCTTAGATCAATGCTAGGTGGTACAACGATTACAAGTGTTGAGTGTTTGTACGTAAAGAAAACAGAAGTGTGAGTTCGAGAGCAGAAAGTGAAGTGAAGTGTTCCTATCGTTCTGGCCTTCTATTTATAGTTACAATTAACAAACCAACTCTCCTATAAACTAGGGATACTCCGGAATATTCCCTTTTGAAAATTGGAGACCCCTTCTTCAGGCTTCAACATTCTTTTTCCAACTGATTGGAGCGAGTCTTAAGGAGAACAAGTCCACATGAACGTTATAAGCTTGCAACCATAACCTGCACATGATTAATTAGTGACTGCCAGGATACTGCGTCAGGATGTTACCAATATCCTGATCTGGTATCCTGGTCATTATTGAAAATAATAAAATCAGGATATAATCCAGGATATGGGTTCAGAAAACCACCCATAACAATTGTCCCCAAAATATATCTGTTAGAATTCCTAAATTCAAACGGATATATTTTAAACTTATCGCGTCAATCGAGGCAACTAAGATGATAAGACAGTTAAAATGACAAGCTGCAACTTCCCAAGCGAATTTTACTCATCACCCCTTATCTTAGGCCTACATCTTCTCAACTTCCTGGCATATTCATCACGATAATCCGAGATCTTACAGGTACTTTTTCTCACTTTTCTTTTCCATTTTTCTCTGTAATACTTCATCGTCCCTTATGGCTAGTCGAACAAGATCACACACGGCCGACTCAATTCCGACCTTCGTAGATCAGCATCTTCTCAAGGAACCTGAAAAAGAAGTCTGTTCCTTTGACAATGCAGATATCGCTACCCTAAAAGCCTCTTGTGCCTTTCCTACCGGAGCGATCATATGGCCGTTCGAACGGGAAATCCGATCGGACGTGTCCTCCAACGAATGGGTGTGCTTCTTGGCTTACCCTTTTTCCATAGGGCTCCGGTATCCTTTTCCAGCTTTCATTTCTCATTTCTTTGAACTTACCAGTCTCAGCTATGCCCAGACCATGCCTATGGATTGGCGAATCTTAGTGATGTTGGACGAAATAAAATCTCATGACATTCCTGACCTCTGCATTGAGGATCTTCCGATTGCATTGAGGATCTTCCGATTGCATATTGTCTCCGTTCTCATGGCAACAGCCGTTTCCTCCTTTATTTCGACTTCAAAAAAACCCCTCATCCTCAAGGCTGCTAAGAATGAGGATGAGTGGAAACGAAAGTTCCTCTTTGTAAAAAGAGACTCCATTGACAAGGGTGTTGACCTTCTTGGGAAGTGGTTGACCTCCGGTATGATTTAAGGTTTTAGGAATATCCCCAAATGTATCCTGAAACTATATCCTAAACTAATATCTCTATTTTCTGTGCAGCAAACTTTAAAGAGCTAGCCCCTTCGAATGCAGAATCAGAGCAAAGAATCAAAGACAACTACCGACTCCTAGAGAGTGAAAGAACATTCTCCCTGTCCTTTGCAAGTTCAAGCCAAAGATCAAGTTCTGACATTTCTGGTAAGTACATTTATGCAAGTTATCTTTGTACATATTAAATTAATTATAATTTAAAAGTATTCAAAAGTTTAGCATTTCTCCCTTTTTCTGTAGCACCAGCCAAGACCCCTGAAGTTTTTGATCTTGAGGAATTGGATAGTTACTCTAGTCCCATCCAAGTCAAGAAAGAACCAAGTCCTAAGCCAGCCACCTCGTCTAAACCCACCAGTTCTATGGCCGCTGCCATTCCTAAGCCTTCTCTGGCCACTAAGACCCGGGCTTCCAGTGCCCAAAAGATGAAAGAAACTGATTCTCCTGCCACTCCCAAGATATTCCCTTACGAGAATCATGGGTTTGTGGAAGCAAGCGGGTTCATAACCTCCTTTCTCAACCAGGTATAAATCCTTATCCTGCACATATATGTTGAACCAATATCCTAATCAGTATATACTAATACCTGTGTTTTTTGTAGTAGGGCCTCGAGCGTTTAGTACACTTGTACGAGGAATCCTGTGGGCTCAACAAGTTACTAGAGTCCAAGCTGAAGAAAGCTGAGGTTACCATTGCTGACCAAGGAATGATCGCCACCGCCAAATCGCAGCACTATGAGGATAAATTCAAGGCGATGACCCAGGAGCACCAGGCTACTATGAAGAAGGCTACTCATGAAGCTCAGGCCAAATTTGACCCCGTTCAAGTCCAGCATGAACATGATATGGCCTCTTACAGGGAAGGCCTCAAGAGCTCTGTCGTCATTTCTCTCCTCCAAGCCAGGCTGAAAATAACTTATGAAGCTAGGGCCATGGGCTTCAAATGCCCTTCTTGGAATGTAAATGCTTGGGAGGCAAAGTTAAAAGATCTTGGCGGCAATCCTATGGAGCTTCCGACTAAACCTGTGGTTAAGGAGTCTTCCAAGGCGGCTGAAAAGGCGGTTAATGCTGGTGGCGATGCTGAGAAGAATGCTGGGGCTGATCCTGGACTGGATGCTGGTGAAGACGCGATGGTTGAAGAAGGTGGTGCTGCCTCCTGGACCGGATGCTGGTGAAGACGCGATGGTTGAAGAAGGTGGTGCTGCCTGAAGGCAGTGAAGTGGGCGATGATGGATGTTGATGCCTAGGCCGGAGCCCACTTTTTAAATTTGATGGTTTGTGGTTGTTAAACAATTTACTTTTTTCGTCTGTTGAACAATTTTACTTTCCTGCACTTAGACAATATGATGGCAAAAGGTGGAGGGATCATGAGTTTCAGGACGAAACCCTTGGTCATCAACCTTTAGTATGCCTTGGAACAATCAAAAGTTGAAGGTGGAGTGATCTTGAGTTTCAGGACGAAGCCTTCAACTGTTTTAGGTAAATATGTTAAAAACTAGTTGTACTTTTGGTGGATGGGTCTAGGTTTGAGATGAAGCCAATAGTACAACCTTTTGCTATGTTAATAAAGTAACCTTTCTAGCCTTATCCATTGTTATTTATATTTTCCTTTGAAAATTATATTGTATGTGTTTGACTTGAATTTTCATAAATTGTTTTTTCCTTTACTTTCAATACTATACTTCAAATATTCTGACCAAATATCTCGGTCAGGATACTGTTATTACACTTAGCACTTTAATCAGAAATGTTCCAATAAACCTTATTCAAACACAACTCTAAAAACTTAGGTTATTTAGATAAGGTTAAAAAATGAAAAAGAGAGACCATACCAGAGATATTTAGATAATAAATTTTAACTTCCAACTTTTGAACCCCTTGCAACATTTCCATCGGGGATGTCCCCTGTCTGGAACACTTAGGAAATTGAATTCAAACTTCATCCTTCGAACCATTTACAATGTATCAAGATAGATGCCCCCTGTTCATAGCATACTTGAGTACTTAGCAACTCTTTGATTTAGACAAGAATGTGTGTAAACACAATCGTAACTGATGTCACATTTGTAAGAAACTTTAGTATCACTGGGGATAAACCCTAAGTATCCTGGAGATAGATCCTTAACACTCTAGGGATAAACCCTAAATATCCTGGGGATAAACCCATATTTTCGTGCGCTACTGGCGGGAGTGTATAAACTCCAAGACTTAGAAAGGTGAAAACCTTTAAACCTTAGAGAGTATGAAAATACCCTTTCATGAGAGAGGGTGATCAATCCGTATATACCTTAAGGATCCAGGATATAGCCAATAATAACGAAATTGTCAGCCACTGTTACATAAATTGGTCCCGCTATCTTGAACTATTCCTGGATAACTTGCGCTCCAGGCGGGGTGTTTAAACCCAATTCGAGGGAAAGGTGAATACCTTTAAACCTTTGAAGGGATAAGGATCCCTTAAACGTGAGAGGGGGGTCAATCCTCTAATCTTTCAATTTTTCTTGAGTATATATCCTGGAGGGACATCCTGAAGCATTTTCTACAAAACACTGTTAAACTAAGGTGGGTGTTAACTTGGCTAACACCCCTCTGATGCCTAAGTCAGTATTGGCTTTCAAAGAATAACAAATTAAATAAACATATTAAAAAGAATTAGAATCCATACCATCCTGAGTTAGAAATTAAATTCTAAACTCACATGAAATAAGCTTTAAGATGTATAGCATTCTAGGATCTTGGTAACATATCCCCCATACGCTCCTTTCCCAGACTCTGATTCAATTTTGTAGCGTCCTTCGCATTTTGGAGCTAACTTTCCATTGGCAGGGTTGGTCGTATTTTGGAAGGCTTTTCTTAACAACCAATCTCCAACTTGAAATCTTCTAGTCCTTAAGTTTTTGTTATATGATTTGGATATCCTCTGTTGATATGCTGCCATCCTCAGCTTTGTTGCATCCCTTGTTTCATCAATAGTATCGAATTCTTGACATAAAGCTTCAGGGTTCATCTCAGGATCCCGGAGGCTTGATCTTGCTGTAGGTATCTGTAACGACTCTCATCAAAAGTCATAATTATTAAATTAATTTGACCAATAGGAAACCCTAATTGAGACACCCAAGTGATTCTGCGCAAACCCTAAAATTTTCAGAAATTTCAGAATCAGGATTAGGGCCCCTAAAACTCAGGGGGGATAAACCCTAGTGGACGATTATCCACTAAAAGTTGCTGTCAACAAGTGAAAATTTGAAATATATGATTCAGCATGCCTAGTCCCAAACGTGGCTACCCTATAATGAAAACGTGTCCCTTGCGCACCGCAAGGAAATCAAGGTTACGGTGCGCAAAGGTCCTTACGGACCGTAAGGTTCTTAAGCTTACGGTGCGCAAGCATGTCCAAAATTCAGCTATAAATACAGAACATTGGGACTTAATTCTGGACGATTGAACGACGCTCAAATTCACTTTGTGCGCTGAGATAAGTTCTGTATACTCCAATTAACACACACGGGTCACTAATCGACGCCGCAATCAGGGTATTAGCACGATCGCTATTACGATTCATTGTCCGATCGATCAATATATCCAATGGATGTTTAAGTGCCGCCCACATTAGGGCTATACTTTGTCGTTCGTCGTTAAATCGATGGATGTTTAAGTATCGTACTTTGTCGTTCGTCGTTAATTCGATGGATGAAGTATCGCACTTTGTCGTTTGTTGTTAGAATTTGATCTCGTGAGTTATCGTAAATGCTGGATTGATTACTAACCCCGAATTGTGTTCCTGTTATAAAAATTTAGGTTGAAAAGGCTAAATCAGTAGGCTAAACTCTGCTCAAATTAAATCTGCAATGTGAGTCATTCTCTTTTTATCAACTATTTTACAATACCTCAAATTATTTTCAAGGTTATAATTACAGGGACTAAGTCGTGGATATCTTGAATTACTGGTTAGTGGGGTATTTTGCACATTACTAATTTTCTTCCAGTTAGGTTCATTGACCTACTCGGGATAATCACTGTTGGGTTCATTGACCTACAGGGATAATCATCACTATTTAGGTTCATTGATCTAATAGTGGTATGACCATCGTCACCATTGTGACATGTCACCATTGTGACAGAATGCCAGATAAAAATAAGATAGAAGCCATTGTAATCGCTCTTATGCTGTAATTAATAACTATGCATCATTATGCAAAATAGAATGATTCACTCAGTATTTCCCGCTGACAAAACCTTTTTCAAACATGTTTCAGGTAACCTGTTATGAATCAGGAAAAGTGCCATATAGCACTACAAGCTCAAGGAAGTGGCTCAGTATAAAATAAAGAAACATGTTTTGTAAAATAAAAGATTTCTTCGTGAAATCAATTGATTGTAAATTATCGGGTTTTATCCCGCGTTGTGAAATAAAATAATCGGGAAATATTTACATTTTAAAAGATCCTGATGGAAAACTTCCGCTGTTAAACTCAATTAAATAAATACCGCAGGATTTCTGTCCCGCGGCTCCTGAAACGGGTCAAACCGGGTCGGGGGCCGTGACAGAAAAAGGTGGTATCAGAGCCACTGATCGAGCCACTGATTTAAGCCAATTAAGTATTTAGAAAATACTTAATTTTTATTAATTGCTATTTTGCGATTATGTGTATTATTATCTGATTAATTGTGTACAGTATGAGCAGATTTTTATATGTTAACCACTGTAGCAGTAAGTATAAATTTTTAAAATAATATAACTCAAAGTTTTAGCACCTCTATTATCTACAGTCTATAAACTGTATTCAGTAAATAAATTTACAAATAAAACCTAGTGTGTTTTAATTTTTAGTTATTTTGGTAGTTACCCAGTATGAAATACTATTTAAAAAGTTGTTCTATACAAATTGTTTATAACTTAGTAATGGTGTGTATTTTACTAAACAGCATGAGTGATCTGTCGGAAGCCCTTCAGACTTTAAATCTCTATCCAGTAAGAATAGAAGTTTCCAGAGATTTCAATAGGTATATTCCAGACATAGAAGAACCTATAGAATTCAACGCTTTACCTCTTGAGAAACCTAAGCCTAAGAAAATGGAAATTGGGGAAAGCTCTAGGCAAATTGAGGGGTTACCATCTCAAGAAGAACTAGATTTTATAATGGCAACCGATGATACTATTGAGCCTATTAAAGAAAATGATTTTATTCATTCTCTTGAAACACAACTACCAATGAAATTAGAACCAGTTACTCCAAACCCTTCAATCCACTAGCAAATAGACGAATGGGTGAATAATGAAATACTGTTACAAAACCATCCTTATAAGCTTTTTCCTAAATTCAAACCAGAACCTTTACCAAATCCACCAATGAGTAACAAGAATAGGGCTGAACTCCGTTATTTTAACAAAGAATTAATGGATGCTGGGAATAGGATCCAAGAGATTTTGGGACAGATCTCCTGGAAATACGATGAGAAGGAACGCCGTTACTAGAACATCACCTGACAAAGGATAGGGGATTTATGAAACTATGGTTATGTAATAGTAATAGTAAAATTAGTATGTGTAGAATAAATAAAACAGGTGTACATAGAAGCATGATATAAGGAAATTTTAGAAAGTTACAAAATTTTGTTTGTATATTCGTTTACGTGATTATGTGCAATTAAATTGTGACATGGGATTATTCCCTTTATACTAATTATGTATCTATAAATTAGATATCAGATGGAAAACGCTAATAATGAACCAGTTAATGAGGTTAATCAATCTGAGCAACAACCGGGGGACCAATACGTGACTAGGCAAGATATAGAAAATATCGTTGCTCAAGGGATAGCCAACACTATTCCAGGAATAGTTGCTCAAGGGATAGCCAACGCTATTCCAGCAATCATTGATGCTGTTAAAAATCCAATCGAACCGCAACAAATCGTTCCTAGCAAACGCATTTCTGAAGATAACTTCAGTAATAGCGTAAATGGAGGCGGTAATCATGTTAATCATGAGAATGAACCACGGCAAGCTCCGCTCCCTAAGAAAAGGAAAACTGCAACGCCTGGTTGCACTTATAAAGAATTTCTTGCTTGTAAACCCACTGAGTTTGCAGGCAATGAAGGAGCGGCTGCTACACTGCGTTGGTTAGAGAAAACCGAGGCAGTAATGGCCATAAGTAAATGTGCTCAAGATGATCAGGTCATGTATGCGTCAAATCTTTTCAAAGAAGTGGCGCTAGAATGGTGGACTACGGTATTACAAGCAAAAGGAAGAAGGATGGCGTATGCTATGAACTGGGAAGAATTTAAGAGCCTTGTAGAAAGAAAATTCTGTCCTGAGTATGAAAAGGAACAAATGAAAAATAAGTTTTTAACCCATCGGATGGTGGATGTAGATTGTCGAGGGTATACTTCGACATTCTTCGAATATGCTCGAGTGGTACCAACCCTGGCTTCGCCAGAGCCGGTACTTATTTCTCGTTATATTTGGGGATTGATTTCCGAAATCCGTAATATCGTCAAGGCTGCGAAACCTCACACGATTGATGATGCAGTAGATTTAGCCAATACTCTGACAGACGAACTAGTACGGACAAGAGAAGAAAATAGAAGGAAGGAAGTAGCCCAAAAGATTACCCAAGAATTCCGTTCGGGTAACCATAACAATTTCAAGAAAGGAGGGAATGGGCAATCTTCTATTAGTCCATTTTGCAATTTCTGCAAAAGGAAGCATTTTGGAAGATGCAAAGGATATTGCAATTTTTGCAAGATTCCAGGGCATCAAGAAGAAGATTGTAGGAGGAAGAAATTTTCAGTTTGCTACAACTGTAGAGAAACTGGACATCTTAGGCCAGATTGTCCAAAACTGAATAAACCATTTGACAATCAAGCCAAACCAGCAGACGGAGCAAAAAGGAATGTAAGAGCCTTCCAGCTGACTACTCAAGAAGCCGAGATGATTCCAGATGTGATAGCTGGTATGTTCTTAGCTTATAAACGTTTACACAACAGTATTATTTGACTCTGGTGCAAACCAAAGTTTTATGAATACTTTACTCTGCCAAACTCTTAACTTACCTTTAACCAGCATTAGATAAATTTCTACAGTAGAAACGACAGATGGGAATTCAGTTAAAATAAATAAGGTTCTGCGAAACATAGAAATAGAACTTTTAAGTCATAAATTTTCTGCAACCCTATTATCTATGAAATTAGTTGAAATCAAGATTGTGCTAAGAATGGATTGATTAGTAAAACAAGTATGCTCGAATTATCTGTGATAAGAATTCTATAGAAATTGTGCAATCACTGGAGAAGTAATAATGATTACAGGAAATAAGTCATAAAGTTCATATCAGTAATGAAAATTGCTAATTATGAACGAAAGCAAGGAATAGTATACATGATTTCAATAATCATCAATACTAAAGATAAAGAAATTAAGGAAATTTCTGTAATTTCAAAATACCCAGATGTATTTCCAGAAGATTTACCTGGATTACCACCAGATAGGAAGATAGAATTTAGGATTCATCTAATTCCAGGGAAATAGATATTTTTCTAAGATCGATTTACGTTCCGGATATCATCAATTGAAAGTACCAGAGGAAGACATACCTAAAACTACTTTCAGAACTAGGTATGGTCATTACGAGTTTACAGTCATGTCCTTCGAATTAAAGAATACCCCTGTAGCATTCATGGACATGATGAATAGGACCTGTAAACTATATTTGGATAAATTTGTAATTGTCTTCATAGATGATATACTTATTTATTCCAAAAGTCAGGAAGAACATTATCAGCACTTGCATGCACTCTTAGCATTTTTAAGAAAAGAGAAGCTTTACACCAAATTCTCGAAGTGTGAATTTGGCTGCCAGAAGTACAATTTCTAGGTCATATGGTAAATCATGAAGGTATTCACGTAGATCCTGCTAAGATAGCAGTAATTACCAAATGGAAGATTCTGCAAACCGCAATGGAAATTAGGAGTTTTGTAGGTTTAGTATTATAGACTATTTACTAAGGAATTTTCCAAAATAGTATACCATTAACTAAGCCAATTTGTGAAACAGTTAAATTTGAATGGGGATTTAAACAAGAAGAAGCCTTTAGAAATTTACCAATGATTTAATTCTAGCCTTACCAGAAGGAACAGAAGATTTTGAAGTATACGGTAATGCTTCAAAGCTAGGATTTGGATATATGTTAATGCAACGCAAAAAGGTAATTGCGTATACATCAAGACAATTGAAAAAGCCAAAGAAAACTATACCACGCATAACTTATAATTTGGAGCCATAATTTTTGCCTTAAGATTTGGAGACATTATCTGTATAGAAGTAAGTTTACTGTCTATACGGATCATAAGAATTTAAGATATATAATTGGGCAAAAAGAATTAAACATGAGGCAAAGGAGATGGATGAAAATCCTAAGTAACTACGACTGTGATATTCAGTATCACGAAGGAAAGGCTGAAAACGGCTAGAGATTGACAGAAGAGTTATACAGATAATAGATGAAAGCCGTTGGAGTTCGAGTTGGAGACAAAATGTAATTGAAAGTATCTCCTTGGAAAGGAGTAAGAAAGGAAAGCTAAGTCCAAGGTACGTAGGATCATTTCCAGTAATCCAACATATAGGACCAGTTGCTTATAGTTTACAAATACTAGGAGAGTTAGTTGGAGTACATGATGTATTTCATATATCCAATCTCAAGAGATGCCTATTAAACGAATCTTTGGTAGTACCTTTTCAAGATATAAAGGTAAACAAATAGTGTTAGTTTAAGTAAAGTGGGATTCAAAGATAGGACCCTAATATACTTGGGAACTGGAATCCAAAATGAAGAGAAAATATCCTCAATTATTCCAGTAAATCTCGAGGACGAGATTTTTATTTAGGTGGGGAGAATGTAACGACTCTCATCAAAAGTCATAATTATTAAATTAATTTGACCAATAGGAAACCCTAATTGAGACACCCAAGTGATTCTGCGCAAACCCTAAAATTTTCAGAAATTTCAGAATCAGGATTAGGGCCCCTAAAACTCAGGGGGGATAAACCCTAGTGGACGATTATCCACTAAAAGTTGCTGTCAACAAGTGAAAATTTGGAATATATGATTCAGCATGCCTAGTCCCAAACGTGGCTACCCTATAATGAAAACGTGTCCCTTGCGCACCGCAAGGAAATCAAGGTTACGGTGCGCAAAGGTCCTTACGGACCGTAAGGTTCTTAAGCTTACGGTGCGCAAGCATGTCCAAAATTCAGCTATAAATACAGAACATTGGGACTTAATTCTGGACGATTGAACGACGCTCAATTTCACTTTGTGCGCTGAGATAAGTTCTGTATACTCCAATTAACACACACGGGTCACTAATCGACGCCGCAATCAGGGTATTATCACGATCGCTATTACGATTCATTGTCCGATCGATCAATATATCCAATGGATGTTTAAGTGCCGCCCACATTAGGGCTATACTTTGTCGTTCGTCGTTAAATCGATGGATGTTTAAGTATCGTACTTTGTCGTTCGTCGTTAATTCGATGGATGAAGTATCGCACTTTGTCGTTCGTTGTGAGAATTTGATCTCGTGAGTTATCGTAAATGCTGGATTGATTACTAACCCCGAATTGTGTGCCTGTTATAAAAATTTAGGTTGAAAAGGCTAAATCAGTAGGCTAAACTCGGCTCAAATTAAATCTGCAATGTGAGTCATTCTCTTTTTATCAACTATTTTACAATACCTCAAATTATTTTCAAGGTTATAATTACAGGGACTAAGTCGTGGATATCTTGAATTACTGGTTAGTGGGGTATTTTGCACATTACTAATTTTCTTCCAGTTAGGTTCATTGACCTACTCGGGATAATCACTGTTGGGTTCATTGACCTACAGGGATAATCATCACTATTTAGGTTCATTGATCTAATAGTGGTATGACCATCGTCACCATTGTGACAGAATGGCAGATAAAAATAAGATAGAAGCCATTGTAATCGCTCTTATGCTGTAATTAATAACTATGCATCATTATGCAAAATAGAATGATTCACTCAGTATTTCCCGCTGACAAAACCTTTTTCAAACATGTTTCAGGTAACCTATTATGAATCAGGAAAAGTGCCATATAGCACTACAAGCTCAAGGAAGTGGCTCAGTATAAAATAAAGAAACATGTTTTGTAAAATAAAAGATTTCTTCGTGAAATCAATTGATTGTAAATTATCGGGTTTTATCCCGCGTTGTGAAATAAAATAATCGGGAAATATTTACATTTTAAAAGATCCTGATGAAAAACTTCCGCTGTTAAACTCAATTAAATAAATACCGCAGGATTTCTGTCCCGCGGCTCCTGAAACGGGTCAAACCGGGTCGGGGGCCGTGACAGTATCACCATCTCCATCGGGATTACTGCTTATGCCCCAAACACCAAAGAAAATGGGGTTTTCCCTGTAGCATTCTTCATCGTTGTCCTATCAGCCCATAGGACAAATGGTAATTCTTCTGACCGTCTTCCTTTTTTAGCACCTAACCTCTTCTTTAGGCTGTTGACAATTATCTTGTTTGAGGATTCTGCTTGTCCATTTGCTTAAGGATGTACCGAAGTTGATGTGATCATCTTGATTCCCCAACTTTTGCAAAAATCGGTAGTTCTTTTGCTGATGAACTGAGAGCCATTATCACAAATTATTTTAGCCGGTATCCCAAATCTTGTCAGGATATTCCTTTTTATGAAGGATACCACTTCCTGATCCCTGAGTTGGACAAAAGCCTCGGCTTCAACCCACTTGGAAAAATAATCCGTCATTGCTAGCATAAAAACCTTTCCTCCTGGAGCTTTTAGCAGTTTTCCCACTATATCCATACCCCATTTCATGAATGGCCAAGGGGAAACAATAGGATAAAACAGCTCAACAGGCTGATGTAATATATTGCTATGCCTCTGACATGCGATCTTTGAGCTTATTATGCAGCATCCTTCCTCATAGTCGGCCAGTAGTATCCCATTCTTAACACCTTCGAGAACAATGATCTGCCCCTAGTATGGTTTCCATAGTCTCCTTCATGTATATCCTGAAGTACCTCCTTGGTTTCAGGATCCTCCAAGGTATGGACCTGCAAGAGACTAAACATTATTTATAATAGTGAAACGAGATACCTTCATCCTAAAAGCCTTAGGATTCTCATCCTTCGGGATGTGTCCTTCTTTGAGATATTTCACAATTGGGAATGTCCAGGATTTAGGATCCTCCTCAGGATACACATCACCAGGATCCCGGACACTTGCTACTTCCTTATCCTGAGACTTGAAGAGTTCCATCGCAGGATACAGAATATGTAGTATTGGTATTTGAGTTCCTTCCGGTATCCTGACAGCAGATCCTAAATTTGCCAGAGCATCTGCCTCTGCATTATCCTCTCTTGGCACCTGCTCAAGTGTAAAAACTTCGAAATATCCTGCTATTTTTTTGACAATTCAAGATATTCAATTAACCTTTCACCTTTAACTGCATTGGATCCATTGAAATGGTTAGTGATCAATAAGGAATCAACATACACTTGCAAACATTTAATATTCATGTTCCTAGCCAAATCTAATCCTGCAATCAGAGCTTCATATTCTGCTTCATTATTGGTGGTAAGAAATTCACATCTAATAGTTTGGGGTAATATGTCCCCCTGTGGCGATTTTAGTAGTATACCTAATCCTACTCCTCTTATATTAGATGCACCATCAGTATACAATGTCCAGGATCCTAAAGTTTCTCCTAGTTGTTGCACTTCTAGGTCTACTTCATTTTGAATGTCACTATTGAAATCAGCAACAAACTCTGCTAGAGCCTGAGACTTTATAGCATTTCTAGGTTCATATACTAGATCATATGCACTTAACTTTACAGACTATTTAGCCATCCTACCCGACATCTCAGGTTTCCTAAGCACATTTTTAACAGGATAATTAGTTTTAACATGAATCCTATGTGTCTCAAAATAATGTCTAAGCTTAGTTGATGCCATAACTAGGGCTAATATCATTTTTTTCTAAATGTGAGTGTTATGGGCCATTTTCCGAGTATGCATGCTGACTAATATCCTGATTTTTATTGTTTATCTATGATCAGGATACTGGACGGGGATATTGCTAACATCCTGGGTGATATCCTGAGGTATATCGAATTAATCACGTGCAGGTGAAAGACTGGGACTTGCTAACGGTCAAGTGGACTTTATCTCCTCAAGACTCGGGCGTATTTGTTAAAGGAGAGACGTTGAGCCCGAAAGACCAGGTCTACAACGTTCAACTAAGGAATATTCGGTGGATCCCGGTTATGTAGGATAGTTAGTTACGTTTGTTTTACTATAAATAGATGGGGGCGGATCAGATTAAGGCACTCAACTTACACCTTTTCGAACACTTTCTCTCTAGCTCATCGCAAACACTACACACGACACTTGTATTCGAATTACATTGTAACACATAGTCGATCCGCACCACATCCTGCACTGTATCCTGATATTTGAAGCAATAGAAGAACAAGGCAGCTGCGATTGTCAGCTCCCGAGGTTTTATGCCGGCGATCTAGATTGATCAAGGGCTTTCCTCGTACATCACGTGTCCACTTTTACATTTCTGCTCATTGTTTGATCATAGATACAGCTCCAAGGACGCCGTTTTCTTCACAATCTAAAGATGTTATCCCTACTCGGAGTGTCCAGGGATCTGCTCCCGTTTTAGCCTCTAATGATGAAATTTTGACTTTATTTGGAAGTGTGCAGGAACAAATGAGGCAGCAACAGGAGACTAACCAAATGCTGTTAAGAGAGATACAACTCTTAAAAGCTAGCTCGAGCAGACCTGTTGAAGAAACTGTCACTCCTATACAGCCCAGGGCTTTGAACTTCAGTTCCGCGGTTTACACTGAGGATAATAGGGGGAATATCGTCCCAAGCCATTCTCAGAATCATACCCCTGAGATACCCTCTTCTGTCAGGATATCGACTGTGAGAAGTTCAGGATATGGCCAAAATCCTCAGAACGGTAATGTGTCAAATAATACTATTCTTGCTACTAACAACAATGGCTCTTTGCAGGATGCAGGTATGACGTCAACATTTACCAGGGAGCTCCAGAAATTGAAGGACATGATATCCAGTGTACCTGGAGTGGTCCAGCCAATTCCGAAAGTATCCTAAGACAGCCACAGGATATCCCGCTTTGCATATCCCATCTGTGATGCTGAAATCCAAAAAGAATTCAGACTCCCAACATGAAGCTGTATGATGGGACTACGGATCCTGAAGAGCATATTGCCCAGTATAGGGAAAGAATGGAGATTAACCCTATCCCTCCGGAGCTCAAGGAAGCATGCTTATGCAATGGATTTGGTTCTACTCTGACAGGATCAGCCTTAAAATGGCTGTTAAATGTTCCTCCTCACTCAATTACTTCGTTTGCTCATTTGGTTAATTTATTTAACAGTCAATTTTCTTGTAGCCGGAGTTTTGAGAAACTAACCAGTGATCTTTACAGGATAACTCAAGGGCCTCAGGAATCCTTGAGGGATTATGTGAACAAATTCAGTCGATAATCCTTGGATATTCCACATCTTGATGTTGCAACAGCTGTGCAAGCTTTTAAGATGGGGTTACAAAAGGATTCTCAGTTTTATCAGGATCTTGTAATGAATCCCTGCAGGAATCTCGACGAAGCTCGTAACAGGGCTTTGAGATATATCCGTTTGGAAGATGACAAGAAGATGAAGGAGAGGATGAATTCTACCTCAACCTATGAATCAACTAACAGGAAATCAGAAACCTCATATAAGCCATATCGCTCCAGGCCATATGGCAGAAATGATAACAAGAAAGTGAATGCTGTTGAAGACGAGGATCCTGAAGAATATCCTGACTTATCTGAATACTGCTTTTCTGTTAATATACCTGAATTAATGTATGCTATGCAGGGCTTAGGGGACAAAGCTAGGTGGCCTCGAAAGAACCAGCAGAAAGCTGATCGGAAGGATAAATCCAAATGGTGTGCCATCCACGAAGACTTCAGACATATGACCGAGGATTGCATTGCTTTAAGGAAAGAAATAAGTTACCTGTTAAGCAAGGGGTATCTGAAGGACTTGCTGGGAAAAAAGAAGAATAAAGGGCAGGATCCCGAGAAGGATCTTGAACGAGCAACATCACCCCCAACAGATGCCAAGATAATTAACTTTATTTCAGGAGGATCCAACATTTGTGGGACTTCGTATTCGGCGGCCAAGAGACATGCAAAGGAAGCTAAGAGTGAGAGGGGAGACAGACCAGTCAGGATGACTACCCTCACAACTGATAAAGTGATCACTTTCGATAGTGATGACAGGGATACTGTTCAGGATCCTCACCATGATGCTTTAGTAATAACATTATATGTGGCTAACCATTTTGTACGCATGATACTGGTAGACAACGATAGTTCTGTCAATATAATTCACCTGGAAACATTGAAGAGGATGAATGTATCTCCGATGGATATCACTTCGAAGTCCACTGTGCTCGTTGGTTTCAGTGGAGAAGCTAGGAATACCGTAGGGGAGATAAAGTTACCAGTATATGTTGAAGGGGTCAACTCAATACAACGTTTCTGTGTGATGGACTACTTATCCTGCTATAACATCATACTGGGAAGACCATGGATTCACGACATGAAGGCTGTGCCATCAACATATCACCAATGCATCAAGATTCCTACCCCTTGGGGAGTTGTCAAGGTTGAAAGTGATCAGCAGGAAGCGAAGGAATGCTACTCATCCTCAATGAAATCCTCAACTAAGCCTAGTACAGCATAGCAATTAAAGATGCGGGCCCAGGATATCGTGGAGGATTCGGAGCAAGATGTGAAGAAAATCGTCCTGGATCAGGATAATCCTGATATCTCGGTGCTCGTAGGAACCAATATCCCTCAGGATATTGAAGAGCAGTTAACTAACTTTTTGAAATGCAGGATGTCAACGTTTGCATGGAAGCATGAGGATACGGCAGGCATATCCAAAGACATTATCACTCACAAGCTTGGAATTGACAAATCATTCAAGCCTGTTCAGCAAAAAAGAAGAAAATTCGCTCCTGAGCGGAATGCGATTATCCAAGAGAAAGTCGAAAGATTGTTGAAGTCCAGCATGATCAGAGAAGTCAAGTTTCCAAGATGGCTAGCAAACGTAGTTGTGGTACAGAAGAAAAACGGGAAATGGAGAGTCTGTGTAGACTACACGGACTTGAACAAGGCTTGTCCTAAAGATCCGTTTCCTCTCCCTCATATCGATGCGATGGTAGATGCTACTGCTGGACATGAAATGTTAACATTCATGGACGCATCCTCAGGATTTCAGCAGATTCAAATGGAGCCTTCGGATCAGGAGGATACTGCTTTCATGACACCAACAGGTATATATTGCTATACTACTATGCCTTTCGGTTTGAAAAATGCAGGTGCAACATACCAGAGATTGGTAAACATGATGTTCAAAGATAAGCTGGGGGACACCATGGAAGTATATATTGACGATATGGTGGTAAAATCTAAAAGAGCTGAGGATCATCTCCAGGATATCAAGGGAGCATTTGATATCCTGGATCAGTACAACATGAAGCTGAATCCTGCTAAGTGCCATTTCGGAGTGGGGGCAGGAAAGTTTCTTGGATATATGGTGACAAAAAGGGGGATAGAAGCAAGCCCGGAGCAGATTAAAGCTATCCTGGATATAAAATCACCCTCGAATATGAAGGACGTACAACGGTTAACAGGCCGAGTAGCAGCTTTGAATAGATTTATTTCTAGATCCTCAGAAAAATGCAGGGAATTCTATGATATCCTCATGAAGAATAAGAAATTTGAATGGGGAGCAAAGCATGAAGCAGCCTTGCAGGATTTGAAGCGATATCTCTCAACCGCACCTCTATTGATGAAGCCTGAAAATGGTGAACCACTATCCCTATACCTCGCTGTATCAGGGAATGCTGTAAGTGCCGTTCTTACAAAAGACCAAGAAGGTCAGCAATATCCTGTATATTATGTTAGTAAAAGTTTGTTAGATGCTGAAACTAGGTATTCTCATTTAGAAAAATTGATATTAGCTCTAGTCATGGCATCGACGAAGCTTAGACATTATTTTGAGACACATAGGATCCATGTTAAAACGAATTATCCTGTCAAAAATGTGCTTAGGAAACCAGAGATGTCAGGCAGGATGGCCAAATGGTCAGTAAAGTTTAGTGCTTATGATTTAGTATATGAACCTTGAAATGCCATCAAGTCTCAGGCTTTGGCTGACTTTGTGGCTGATTTCAGTAGTGATATTCAGGATGAGGTAGACCTAGAAGTTCAACAGTTAGGAGAATCTTCAGGATCCTGGACATTATATACTGATGGTGTATCCCCAGGCTATTAGGTGTGAATTTCCTGCTACTAATAATGAGGCAGAATATGAAGCTTTAATTGCAGGATTAGAATTGGCTAAGGATATGAGTATCAAGAATTTGCGAGTATATGTTGACTCCTTGTTAATTACTAACCATTTTAATGGATCCTATGCAGTTAAGGGTGAGAAATTAATCAAATACCTCGATATTCTCAAAAAATTAGCAGAATATTTCGATGTTTTTACACTTGAACAGGTACCAAGAGAGGATAACGCTGAAGCAGATGCCTTAGCAAATCTGGGATCATCGATCAGGATACCAGAAGGAACCCAAATACCAATAATACATGTGTTGTATCCTGCAACGAATCCTCGGGATAAAGAAGTAGCGGGTATTCAGGATCCTGGAGCAGAGTATCCTGAAGAGGATCCTAGATCTTGGATGGCTCCAATCATGAGATATTTCAAGGAAGGACACATCCCCGAAAATGAAAATCCTAAGGCATTTAGGATGAAGGTATCACGATTCACTATTATAAATAATGTTTTATACAAGAAATCTCTTGCAGGACCGTATTTGAGGTGCTTGGAGGATCCTGAAGCCAAAGAAGTACTTCAGGATATACATGAAGGGGATTGTGGTAACCATACAGGGGGCAGGTCATTATTCTCAAAAGTATTAAGGACAGGATATTATTGGCCGACAATGAGTAAAGATACCGCAGAATATGCTCGAAGATATGACGCATATCAAAGACATAGTAACATATTACATCAGCCTGCTGAACCGCTGTATCCTATTGTTTCCCCTTGGCCGTTTATGAAGTGGGGTATGGATATAGTGGGAAAGCTTCCAAAAGCTCCAGGAGGAAAGGTTTTCATGTTGGCAATGACGGATTATTTCTCCAAGTGGGCTGAAGCAGAAGCATTTGTTCAAGTTAGAGACCAAGAAGTAATATCCTTCATAAAGAGAAATATCCTGACCAGATTCGGAGTACCGGCTGAGATAATTTGTGACAATGGTTCTCAGTTTATAAGCAAAAGAACTACTGACTTTTGCAAGAGTTGGGGAATCAAAATGATAACATCTACTCCAGTACATCCTCAAGCGAATGGACAAGCAGAATCCTCAAACAAGATAATTGTCAATAACTTGAAGAAGAGGCTTGGAACCAAAAAAGGAAGATGGGCAGAAGAATTACCCTTTGTTTTATGGGCTGATAGGACAACGGTAAAGAATGCAACAGGCCAAACCCCATTTTCCTTGGTATTTGGAGCAGAAGCAATGATTCCAACGGAAATGACAATACCTACTGCAAGATCTACCCTCAGTGATCCTGAACAGAATCCTGAAGCCTTGAGTCAGGATTTGGATACTATAGATGAAAAGAGAGATGCAGCAAGGCTAAGGATGGCAGCATATCAACAAAGAATATCCAGAGCATATAACAAGAATATTAGGACCAGAAGATTTAAGGTTGGAGATTGGGTGTTAAGAAAGGCTTTTCAGAATACTACTAATCCTGCCGATGGCAAGTTAGCTCCAAAATGGGAAGGACCATATGAAGTTGAATCAAAAGCAGGGAAAGGAGCATATAGACTCAAGAATATGGAAGGGGATATGCTACCGAGATCTTGGAATGCTATACACCTTAAGCTTTATTTCAAGTTAGTTTAGAATTTAATTTCTAACTCAGGATGGTATGAATTCTATCTTTTTTAAATATGTTTGGTTTAATTTGTTCTTTGAAACCCAATACTAACTCAAGCATCAGAGGGGTGTTAGCCAAGCTAACACCCACCTTAGTTTAAGGATGTTTTGCAGTATATGCTCCAGGTTATAGCTCCAGGATGCTCACTCAAGATACTTCGGAAGATTAGAGGATTGGCCCCCTCTCTCACGTATAAGGGATCCTGATCCCTTCACAGGTTTAAAGGTATTCACCTTTCTTCCGAATTGGGTTTAAACACTCCGCCTGGAGCGCAAGTTATTCAGGGATAGTTCAAGTTGGCGGGACCAGTCCATGTAAAAGTGGCTGACAATTTCGTTACTGTTGGCTATATCCTGAATCCTAAAGGTATATGAGGATTGATCACCCTCTCTCACGAAAGGGTATTTTCATACTCTCTAAGGTTTAAAGTTTTTCACCTTTCTAAGTCTTGGAGTTTATACACTCCCGCCTGTAGCGCACGAAAATTTGGGATTTTCCCCAGGATACAAGGAATTTATCTCCAAGACATTTTTGGGTTTTACCCCTGTGACATGAAAAATTGCCTATACAATGGAAACTGATATTTAGAAGATTTCTAAGTATTTGAAGACATTGTACACAGGGGACATTCCTACCAAGGAAATGATCTAAAGCTCAATGGATAAGGTTCAGAACTAATGCACTAAGTGTCTCAGACAGGGGACATCTTCATTGGAAGAGTTGCAAAGGGATTGAAGTTTTGTAATAGGTTTATACCCTATTCCTGGTATGATCTTTCCTTTGAAAACATCCTTTAAGTTTTTAATAATGCTATGTTTGGTAAAAGGTTAAATATCCTGATATGTTCTCAATATATATTTTCAAAATACTTCTCAGAATATTTGATCAAAATATTTGAAACTAATACTAGTTTGAAACTTTGATCATTTAAGTATTAAAGTAGGTTTTGGAAAGATAGATTGTTTTTCACTCTTTAAAGAACTTTCCACTAAGTTGAACGAATCTAATAACAGTTTTTATTATATATCATTGAGCATATTGATCAGGATATTTTTGAAAGATAATTGTACGAAAATTTTGTAATGCTAAGATCTGTACTAAGAAAGACGGAAGATAATAGCGAGAAATATGAAAGATAAAATTATTTGAAACAATCGGTACTAGTTGATAACCGAAGGTTTCATCCTGAAACCCAGGACCCATCCACCTTCGGCTATCGAATTGTTTTGATGCAGAAATAAAGATTGTTCATAAGACATAAAAATTGTTCAAACAATTTAAAGGAAATAACCTTTAGAGAGCAGCGTCTTCTTCGTCCATAATGATTTCAGTAGCATCCGTCTTGGCATCCGCTTTAGTATCCTTCTCAGCGTCGGTTGCTTTTTCAACTGCTTTGGAAGACTCTACGGCAGCTGGTTTGGAAGAAGTGCCGCCGAGGTTCTTTAGCTTGGTTTCCCAGGCACCAACGTCCCAAGAGGGGAATTCAAAACCTAATGTTTTGGCTTCATGAGCCATCTTCAACCTGGCTTGAAGGAGAGAAATGACGACGGAACTTTTGAGGCTTTCCCGGTAGCTGACCATATCCCGTTCATGTTGCGTGTGGGCAGCGTCAAGATCAGCTTGGGCTTGGAGAATAGCTTTGTTGAGAGCGGTCTGATGTTCTTGAGTCATAGCCTTGAATTTCTCTTCGTAATAACGAGATTTGGCAGCAGCAATCATGCCTTGATCGGAGATCGTGACTTCCGCCTTCTTTAACTTGGACTCAAGCGACTTGTTGAGCCCGCAGGATTCTTGATATAGATGAACCAAACGCTCGAGACCCTGCAAAAAATAAGAGGACAGGTATTGATTTTGATAAATACATGTGAATGATATAAGCTGCAGGATATGGTTCAAGAATACTAACCTGGTTAAGAAAGGAAGTCATAAACCCGCTAGCTTCAATGAACCCGTGCTTCTCATAAGGAAATGTGTCGGAAATGACAGGGGAGTCAGGCTCTTTCCTTTTACGGGAACTTGAACTCCGGGGCTTGGTAGCCGGTGAAGGTTTAGGAATGATGATGGCTTTGGAACTGCTGGGTTTGGATGAGGCTGTGGCCTTGGGACTAGCTTCCTTTTTGATCTGGACCTGATCAGAGTAACTGTCCAACTCGTCGAGGTCAAAGACTTCAGGGAACTTGGCCGGTGCTGCATAAAGGGAAAAGTTTTACTCTTTATTTTATTATACTGTTTTGACTAATTATTTTGAAAGTAATCCTTACCAGACATTTCAGATGACGAGTATTGACTGGAACTCGGGACGTGTGTGGTGAAAGTCCTGTCTATTGCAGGTAATCGGTAAACACTGTTGATTCTTTCTTCTGACTCAGCGGTAGGGGGAGCTACTTCCTTGAAGTTCACTGCATAAGGATCAAAAAGAAGGATGTTAGTTGGAGATAAAAACCAAACGGTCTATGAGAATATTTATGACCCTGCCGGTGGTTAACCACTCCACCGGAAGGTTGGCACCCTCAGCAATGGAGTCTCGTTTGACAAAGAAGAACTTGCGTTGCCATCCGTCTTCGTTTTTGGTGGCTTTAAGAATAAGGGGTTTGCTAGAGGTCGAGAAAAGCAAGAACCGGCTAGAGCCATGGGATCGGAGGCGATAAGCAATAGGCAAATCCTCGATGCAGAGATCGGGGCAATGGAGGTTTTTGATTTGGTTAAGTACAATTAATACTCTCCAAACCATGGGCATGGTTTGAGCAAAAGAGATGCCGGTGGTTCGGAAGAATTGCATCATGAATTCGGGAAAAGGGTATCGAAGACCTAGCGAAAAAGGATATGCTGGAAAGCAAACCTAATCAGTGGAAGAAACATCCGATCGAATTGACCGATCGAACGGTCTAAAGACCGTGTTATCAGGGAAAGCGCCGGAAGCTCTTAAAACCGCAATGTCTGCGTTGTCAAAAGCACAGATCTCCTTTTCGGGATTTTTGAGGAGATTCTGCTGGTTGAAGGTCTCGGCGTCCATTACGAATAAGTCAAGGAGAATTGATAGAAAGTAAATGAGAAATGGAGAATTACCTGAAGGCTCTGTTGAAGATATCTTCTTTTCAAACAAGAAGAGAGAAGATATAGGGGCATTATGGATCTCCATTGAGCAAAAAGCGTGTTGGAGGTTACGATGTGATCTCGACCGTCGCTTTGCTTTAAATGCCTTGAATTATGGGATAAGACTTTTAAAATATATCCGTTGGATTGGTATACCAACCGATATATTTGGGGACAATTGTTATGGGCCATTTTCTGAGTATGCATGCTGACTAATATCCTGATTTTTATTGTTTATCTAAGATCAGGATACTGGACGGGGATATTGCTAACATCCTGGGTGATATCCTGAGGTATATCAAATTAATCACGTGCAGGTGAAAGACTGGGACTTGCTAAGGGTCAAGTGGACTTTATCTCCTCAAGACTCGGGCGTATTTGTTAAAGGAGAGACGTTGAGCCCGAAAGACCAAGTCTACAACGTTCAACTAAGGAATATTCGGTGGATCCCGGTTATGTAGGATAGTTAGTTACGTTTGTTTTACTATAAATAGATGGGGGCGGATCAGATTAAGGCACTCAACTTACACCTTTTCGAACACTTTCTCTCTAGCTCATCGCAAACACTACACACGACACTTGTATTCGAATTACATTGTAACACATAGTCGATCTGCACCACATCCTGCACTGTATCCTGATATTTGAAGCAATAGAAGAACAAGGCAGCTGCGATTGTCAGCTCCCGAGGTTTTATGCCGGCGATCTAAATTGATCAAGGGCTTTCCTCGTACATCACGTGTCCACTTTTACATTTCTGCTCATTGTTTGATCATAGATACAGCTCCAAGGACGCCGTTTTCTTCACAATCTAAAGATGCACCATCAGTATACAATGTCCAGGATCCTAAAGTTTCTCCTAGTTGTTGCACTTCTAGGTCTACTTCATTTTGAATGTCACTATTGAAATCAGCAACAAACTCTGCTAGAGCCTGAGACTTTATAGCATTTCTAGGTTCATATACTAGATCATATGCACTTAACTTTACAGACTATTTAGCCATCCTACCCGACATCTCAGGTTTCCTAAGCACATTTTTAACAGGATAATTAGTTTTAACATGAATCCTATGTGTCTCAAAATAATGTCTAAGCTTAGTT
>JARYGA010036622.1:0-31029 GCA_030545235.1 Helianthus tuberosus | reverse complement strand
AAGCCTTGTTTGTATTTGTTCGATTTGTTTACACACCCAATTTCAACTAGTATACAGCAAATGCATGCAATAGGCATTAGTGGTGTTCTATTTGATGAGGCAAATACAGACGTGGTTTCGGACAGTGTCGAAACATTATTAGAGGATGGCCACAGAATATTATTTGTTGGTGTTCTGGTGATCGGTGTTTCTTGGCCTTCCAACCAAGTTCAGTGGCGCAATAGTGGAATCTTCATTCCTCAATACAACGAGGGATGTAACGGGTTGAGTTCTAGTCGTGAGTAATATTTAAAAGTCAAACTTTGATCGACTCGGGCACGACTTAGCAACTATTAACTATTCGTTATTTCGTGCACAGGATCATTTGTTACATGAGCTTTAATTTTGGTTCATGAGCTGAATAAGGCTTTCCCTTTTTGAATGGGGAGAGGTTCATGTTCAGTGATTGTCAAAAAAAAAGCGTAATTTAGGACTGAGTTAGAGAGTATATGAGTTGCCGTTCAAAATTTATATTTTACCCTTTGTACCTCCGTAAACAAATTTACTTGTGTTGTTGTCTTCATGGTACTTCCGCATGGATAAGCCGACAATTAATGCAACATAGGGATAGGTTGGTTGCCAACGTCATTTTCCAACATTTAGTTGGGTCATGGGTGAGATCAAGATCATATAGCTAATGGGTCAGATCCAAATCCATTTAGTTGGATCATCGGTCTCTATGATCATTGACAATCATATCCAACCAGCGTGATTCTGACCCATCGACATTTTTGTTTTCTTTATTGTATTCGTTTCTTTTGTTGGTTGTACATCATTACGTGTTTTAATCTGCTTAGAGCATTTCTACTATTGGTTTTAAAGGTTTAGTTTTAATGTGATACTGCCGCGTGGTGGGTGATCCATAGCAAGGTAAACACATTGTCCCTCTCCTTTCTTTTTTTACATGAAAACCTAGAAAGACCACCAAACTCATACCAGAATTCCTTTTGCTCTTCTTCTTGAAAGAAGGAGAGAAGATTCCAGAGACAGAGCGAGAGACAGATAACACCATCGCATGATGCTTCACAATACACGGCAGAGACCAAGCGGCGAGAGAGAGAGAGAGAGACAGAAAGGAGGGGTGGAGAGACGGCGGGGGCACAGTGATGACGGTGTCGTTGAGGGTTCCCCGGACTTTTTCCGATCTTTTCATCTGGTAGTGTGCTTTTTGATTGATTAGATCTTGCCGCTGCTGTTACATTTCTTCCGGCGAGTTCTCCGGCGAAGGTCTGTATTACTGTATACTGAAACTTTTCTCTTAATCGATCTCATTTTGTTTTAATTCATGTGTTTGTTCGGTACAGGTAGACAATAACTTGGAGATTTTTCAATTTGTTGTCGTCTACTACTCCGATTTGACCTTCAAGTATGTCGGTATTGTCTCGATCCGTTTGTTTTGTTGTTTATTTAAGTTTTTTTGTATGTACGGTTGGATTTAGGCAAGTGTTTTACATGTTTTATGTCACTTTGCTTACTATATCTGACTTTAAAATTCAATTATTATATTGATTTGATTTGGAATAAATTTTCTTCCGTTTAAAGTTATATGAGCAAAATAATTTGATGTAGGGTTTAGTTTATAGTTGAGCTTAGATATGGAAGACGGAAGCGCATCAAGAAAGATTTCTTCAACTACCTATGCCACAATGGTAAGTTTTATATTTTTTAATATATGATATATACTTCGTTTGTTTCAAAAAAACAAAAGAGAATGAGAATTCCACGAGCACGGCCCTGGCGAACTATGGTTGTTGCCGACGGATGGTGACAGTGGCATCAGGTTTTCTCGACACTCTGATTGCGCAAATACTGGGGAGGCTGCAAGCACTTGGAATTTTCTGAACCTAGGACCATCTGTGTTTAGCCGGCTATTGCTAAATTTGTTTATTAGTCTTTGCAGATGCTCATTGTACGTTTGATTTCATTTAGGTGCTCTGTAGAATTATTTGTTCGTATTATTGCTCTCATTAGATGAATAAGTGTTGTTTGCATCACTTTCTTTGATTTTGGAAGGCTTGTCGTTTTGTGTGATGTGAATTGGTTAGTTGTTGTTGTTTATGAAATCTTATATTGGTTTCCCGTATCTAATCAAAGAAAAACTAACATAAAAAATGGCAAAATTTCGTGTTATTAGTACAGTACATAGGTAAAAATCAAAGTTTTGATGAAGAGATATTGGTTGCTAAACATTATTACATTATAAAAGAAATTAATGACTACACGAAATACTTATTTTGTATCTGCATCAGACGAATTAATCATTTGCAATCAACCATGGAAAATAAGATTTAAACTGCTCATGTTTATTTATTAGCGCCTAGCTCAAGACATGTGTAGTTGGAACTGTACAATAAGAGATAACCTGCCTAAAATTAAAATGAAGTGAAAAATGAAACAATAGTTTAATGTTATCCTAGAAATAACAAATTTCGTTATGTTAAAAGGAAAAAAAGCATAAAGGTTCATGTTATCTAAGAATTGGCATGAATAGTTACGGGTTGTTTGTCATTTGAGTAAGGTATATGTGTAGCTTTGAATAAAAGTTTAAACACAGATTGAAAAAATAAAAAAAACAAATTTTAATAACTTCTATGTAAAAAAAACATATAAATTTAAACAGGTTAACTATTCAACATGTTAATGCACTTTAGGTGATAAGTGCATGTCTCCCATTCTTTAGGGTCTTTATTGTACATTTGGTGAAAGTTAGTCCCAACTTTATTCTAGGGACATTTGTCCAAGTTTTGTGTCAAGGCTTTTGTCTGAGTTTTGTGTCTAGGACAAGGGTCAGGGGTTTAAGGCTAGGAACTTTGTCTGAGTTTTGTATAGGGATAAAGTTCAGAGTTTTGCTTTGTGTAGTTTGTTGTCCGGGCTTTCTAGTTTGTCTTGAAAGTCCGGGTTTTGCCTTGTATATATACCTTTATGTGGAATAGACAAGGCAAGCGATTCTGTGTGAAATTCTGTGCACCTAACCCTAATCATTGTGTGTGTTTTGTCTGGCGGCTACTGTGTGTGTGACGTCATTCATCTTCCTCATCAAGCATACTCAGTGTATTCTTGATTTCTCTCACAAATCTTTGCATACTAGTGTTTCATCTACAGTGGTTGATCATCAGGTGGATTCCGCACACCTGTTGGTGGCTTTAGCTGAGTGAGATCTTGGATTAGGAGGCCTTACAAGTGGTATCAGAGCAGTGTGCTCATACTACTGTAGGTGTTTCTTAGTTTGAAGGTTTTTGTGAGAAAAGTTCATCTTTGATAGGGTTTAGTGAGTGTTTAGTGAGTTTTTGTGTTTTATTCATGATTCTTCATTCATTTCTAGTGATTTGGTGATGGATTTTGAGTAGTTTGGTGATTATTAGTGTTGTTCTTCATCTGGGTTTTACAGGGGTTTTTGGTTCTTCATCCTACAGAGTTTGAAGGTTGGAAAAGATTACTAGTTTGATCTTTGGAAGTCTTGTCCGTGGTTTAAAATTCTGTGTTTGTGTCTCCGGGGTATTGTTGAACCAGTGTGAAGTCACATTGGGGAGATAGTCCGGGGATTGGTTCTTCTGAGTTTTAGAGGGTCTGAGTTTTAGGTTTTTGCCAGGTCCGAAGTTTATACATCATCAGGTCCGATCTTTAATTGAAGTTTGTGGTTGAGTTTTTGTTGAAGTGTCAAGTCCGAGTCTTAGCTTTTAGTTATCATAAGTGTAGTCCGAAGTTTATCTATTGGTAATTAGTATTGGGTCCGAATTTTACCTTGTGTCAAAGTTTTAAAGTCTCAGTCCGAGTTTCTTTATTAGAGAGTCTGAATTTCTTCTTTTCTTAGGTCGTCCAAATTTCAACCTTGTCCGATCTTTACACTAGTCCGAATTTTGGTTTAGTCCGAACCTCAACCTTTTATTTATTATTATTAAGTTTAACTTTTTTTTTAGAGTCTGAATTTTACTTTGTGTCCGAATTTCAACTTCATTTTAAGTAGACCGTCTTTTATATGCTTAAGATAGTTCCTTGTGTCCGATGTTTTGTTCAATCTTATCTAGTGTAGTTCAATCTTAGTGTCCGATGTTTTGTAGCTAGTAGTCCGATTTTTTTTAAGATAGTTCCTTGTGTCCGACTTTTAAGATAGTTCCTTGTGTCCGACTTTTTATCTAGTCCGAATTTTTATTTTTTATTTTTTTTTAATTAGTCTCTTAGAAACCGATTTTTTTTGTTTTGTTAAAAGTCTTAGGAATCCGACTTTTATCTATTAGAGTTTTATTAGTCCCTAGTAGAGTCCGAGTTTCATCTAGTTAATTAGTCCGAATTTTTATTTGCTTTTATTTAGGAGTCCGAATTCTAAAAGGTGTAGTTAGTCCGAATTTTTATAGTATTTTTTTTAAGAGTTTAGTGTCCGAATTTTATAGAGTTCATTAGAGTCCGAATTTTATACTCTTAGGGTGTCTGAGTTTAAATTTCTAACAGTGTCCGAGTTTTCTCTTTGTGTTTTATTTCAGGTTGTTGTGATCTGGGTTTCACACTCTGTTTAAAGCTCAGACATTTCACTCCGTGTTTTCTCTCCGTGTTTGGACTTAGAGAATCTGTTCAGTGACACAGTTCTTGCTTGGAAATCTTCTGTTTGTTTTCTGAAATGGCAAACAACAATCTAACTGCAATGGTGCAAAACCTCAAGCACAATGCTGAGGTAGGGAGTAACGACAAACCTCCTTTGTTGATAAACGAGCTTGATTTTCCTGAGTGGAAGGAGCGGTTTGAGAGGTATGTTAGAGCAAAAGACATCAAGATTTGGTTGTGTATTGTTAAAGGATGTGGAGCTACTCCAATACGTACGTTGACGATTGATACGTATTTGGCACTTCCTGATGACCAGAAGAAATTTTTTGATTGTGAAGAGAAAGCTATGTCAATGATTACGATGGCTATGACACAATCGATACTTCATACTTTTCGTAAGAGAAGTACCTCGAAGGAGTTGTGGAATAGCATGATCGAGCGCTATGAAGGAAATGCAATATACAAGAAACGACGACTCGAACGTTTGAAGACTCAATTCGTTGTGTTTAAAGCTTTAAGTAATGAATCATTTGATGATACAGTGAACCGGTTTTATCATTTGTTGAGCGAACTTGAAAGGAGTCAAGAGGGTATCTACACTGAATTTGAGAAGGTTGAGAAGTTTCTGAATTGCCTTTCCAGAGATTGGAATATGTACACCGCTTTGATTAGAGAAGGTGTTCTCTACGAGGAGCTCTCATTGGAAGAAGTTATACAAAAACTGAAGGGTTATGCTTGGAATATGGAAGATCAAGCATCCGATTTCGAGAAGATTCAAGATCCTCAGTTATATAAAGCTTCAAAACCGACGGATAAGGGTAGTAATGGAGGAGCCGGTGTTGCCCTATATTCAGAGAATGAAGTTCCCGCTAGTGAACACGCCTTTATAAGCAACAATGTCAATTCAAGTGGAACAACAAATTCCAATCAAGGAATGTACTCTTCCAGTGGAGCTCAGAAATCTCAAGGAACAAGCTTGAACATTCCAAAGGTAGATGCAAGCTGTTTGAAGTTGATTGAAGAAAACATGAGCCTTTTGGCGTCCTTCATGACTGCCTACGAGAACTTCTGTCTTGGAAAGCTCATTGAACCGTCAAGTCTCGATGAGGACTTTGATCAGATAGATCAAGATGAAATGGAAGAACTTGATCTACAACTCAATATGGCACTCTTAGTCCGCAGAGCGAAGAAGTTTCTGTTGAAGACGGGTAGGAAGTTCATAGGAGGTCATACAAAGACTCGAATGGGAGTCGACATGTCAAAGGTGAAATGTCACAACTGCGGCATCTATGGGCATTTCGCACGTGATTGTCGGAAGCCGAAAATGGAAAGATCGAACAGAGAAAACTACTCTTAAGGAAACAACTCAAGACCTCACAACAATTCAGCAACTACTTCCAACTCAAGTGCTCGTCCAAGTGGTTCTGAAAATCTTACACCTTCAACAAACAATGCTATGGTGGCTCAATCTTTACAAAAGGTGACTGAGCCTTACGACTTGGGTTGTGCATTGGAAGACTTTTCAGGAGCTATTGTGTCACAAGCCTTTATAGCTGAAATTGTCAACGAAGAAGTGTGTGAAGAGATTGTCGAAGAGACTAGCATTGAAGAATTTGCGGTTGTAGCTGAAGAAATGTGTGAAGAGATTGTCGAAGAGACTAGCATTGAGGAATTTGCGGTTGTAGCTGAAGAAATGTGTGAAGAGATTGTCGAAGAGACTAGCATTGAGGAACTTGCAGTTGTAGCTGAGGTTCTTGGGGAAGAGTTGAGTTCGGGAAATGTTTCTGAGAATGAAGATAACCCGAATGAAGAGTCTGTTGAAAAGGCTAACAAAACAGAAGATGGAGAAAAGGGAGAACGCTTTGAATTCAACATCTCCACAGCTGAAATGCAGCAATTTGCGGATGCAGAAGCTAAACGGTTGGAAGAAAAATCCGGAGAAAACAAAGCATGTGCATTCATGGCTGGCATTGAGGTAAAATCATCTTCTGTAGATAAGCGATGTGCTAGATGTGTTGAGTTTGTCACCAAGATAGATAGATATGCACTTCATAACACAAACTTAATTGCAGATTTAGAAAAATCCAGAGAACTCATTGCTGTTTTGTCTAATTCGGATAAAGAACACCGAATTAAGATAAAAGCGCTGAAAAATGATATCTCTGAATTTGAGAGACGTGTGGCTCAGGGAAATCTTAAAAATCAGGAATTAAGATCTGAACTTGAAATGAACAAAAATTGTGTTTTGGAAAAGAACAAAATCATTTTGGAAAAAGATAATCTGATTTTAGATTTGCAACGAAAGATTGAAAAGTTCAGGGATTCATCCGAAGTGATGAATTTCTGTATTAACAGCCAACGTCTCAAAGAATCTGAGGAAGAAATGTTCGGCATTGGTTATACTAAGGTGCCCCCTCCGGTAAACCATAACTATACATCGATGCCAAGCATTGATCCTGAATTGGCAAATTTTGTGCCAAAGACTCCTCTGACGGTTGAACCGCAAAGTGAGTCAGAATCTGAGCCAGATGAAGTTACTGACTCAGATCAGTCGAAGATGAGTGGAGTTTCAAAGAAAAATGAAGTAAATCTTGAAAATATTGAAAATTTGATAAACAATAAGATTTTGGAAGTGCTTAATCAAGTTCAAAATGTGAAGTCAAAACCACAGTCACGTGGAAAATCTAAAAAGGGTTTGAAAAATGTCCCTAAAATTGAGTTTGTTAAAGGGGAGGATTTTGTCAAAGAAGAAGTAAAAATCGAAACTGGTTCCAACTCTCAGTTTGTGAACCAAATTTTGAAAAATTCCACCAACGAATCATCGTCTTCGACCGATCATGAGGAACGTCCAAAGAATGCTGCGAAAGTTCGCAAATGCTATAAGTGTCGTGGGAAAGGACACTTAGCAGCAGACTGTCCAGATGACAAGGGTAAGTCTCTTGTTGATCCTGATCAAAAGAAACCTTTTGTGGAAAAACCACAAAATAAAGCAGTTAATGTTGAAAAGAAAATTGGTAAAAATCAGAAGGTTGAGAAAAACAAAGTGATTAAACAGGAAGTAAAACCAGTTGTCAAAACAAATGTTAAATCACAACAAAATCAGGATCAAGGGGAAAAGCCAGTTGTTATAAATCGTGGTAAAGGATCGGAAAGTTCATCTCAAAAACATGATACTCGTGAGAAAACCCCTCACAGACGACAAAATCATGTTACTTTCCAAACACATGAGAATGACCAATGTTCTGGAGGTTCGAACAACAACTATGTTAGACCTCATGCACAAAACAGATTCGTGAATGACCGAAATGCGTCACCCCCTCGATTTCCAAATCAAAGACAGCATTCGGATAATCATCCACGATCATTCTCAAGACACGATGATGTTCCTAGATTTGGTAGGAATTTTGAGCCACCCAGGAATCAAAATTACGGATACCAAAACTATGGAAGCCGAGGTTATGGAAACTTTGGTTATACCAACAGATCGCCAACTCCGTATAATCCACGATTTGCGGGGAGTCATTCCAACAATTTCCGAAATGGAAATGGAGGACACAATGGCAATGATGGTTATTTCAAAGAATTTTCTTATGTTGATGAATCGGGACGACCCAAGACCATCATGGCTTGGGTCCCACACTCTAACTAAATTTTCTTGTTGGGGAGTGTAGGAGCAGCTGAAAAGAGCTATCTATATTTGGTATATCGATAGTGGCTGTTCCAGACACATGACAGGAAATAAAGAGTTATTGAACAATTTTAAACAAATTCGAGGTGGTTATGTGAATTTTGCCGGTGAGAAGGGTGGTTGCATCACCGGTGAAGGCTCTGTGTCAAATGGGAAAATCACGCTGCATAAAGTGAACTACGTTGAAGAACTAAAGCATAACTTGATGTCGGTTTCTCAAATCTGTGATAACAAGTACACGATGCTGTTCACTGATAAAGCTTACTTCGTTTTGCGTCCGGGATTTGTTGTTCCTGAAGATTGGATTGTTATGAGGGCTCCAAGGGTGAATAACACATATGTCATGGACATGCGCCCGTTGGTTAACTCGTCTGCTCCAGTGACATGTCTACTTTCGAAGGCGACTGAAGATCAATCATATCTCTGGCATAGGAGAATGGGCCACGTGCATCTGCGAAAAATGAACCACTTAGTGAAAAACAACTTAGTGTTCGGGGTTCCTTTACGCAGTTTCAATATGCACAACAAATGTGAATCATGTGAAAAAGGAAAAATCAAAGGAAAGCCTCATAAACCAAAAACAGTTAACTCAATCCAAAAACCACTTGAATTGCTTCACATGGATCTTTTCGGCCCGATCCATGTTGCTAGCATTGGTGGGATGTCTTATTGCTTAGTTGTCACTGATGATTTCTCACGTTACTCATGGGTATTTTTCTTAAAAACAAAGGATCAAACTGCTGGTATTTTAAGAGACTTATTCAAACAACTTGAGAAAAATTATTCACTTCCTATTAAGAAAATCCGAAGTGACAACGGCACTGAGTTTAAAAATCATTATATGGATGAGTTATGTCGGGAAATGGGAATAGTTCATCAGTTCAGCGCTCCATATGTTCCTCAACAGAACGGAGTTGCAGAACGGAAGAATCGTACCCTAATTGAGGCGGCCCGAACTATGCTTTCTGAATCAAAATTGCCAATTTTCTTCTGGGCCGAGGCGGTAAACACTGCATGTTATGTGTTAAATCATGTGCTTACTGTCAAAAGAGAAGATAAAACGTGTTATGAATTACTTGAAAACAAGAAACCAAACTTATCTGGTTTTCAACCTTTTGGGATCAAGTGTGTTATCAAACGCACCAAAGATACTCCTAAAATGGGGGAAGTTGGTGAAATTGGGTTCTTTTTGGGTTATGCCAATGGAACTCCAAACAAACGCGTTTATAACGTTAAGAAGCGTACAGTGGAGATCGTGTTTGATATAACTCCTTTGAATTTCGATCCTCCACCGTCCGAGTTCGGTCCCAAAAGCGGTTATGATTTTGATAAATTATTTGATTCATTTGATCTTCCTGATGTTTCAGAAGAAGATTCGAAGGTTATATACACACATCTTGTGAACAAAGATGAAGTGGATGCGAGCTGGAGAGCAAGTATTCCTACTAATGTGTCTTCGAATGTTCACTCAGGAGATCCAGTCGCTGATTCTTCGATTGTAAACGAAGTTGTTGCTGAGCAGATCCCCAATGCAGCTGTTCAAACTACAAGTAGTGATCTTTACGTTGATTTTTCAGCATATCCAAATGTTAACGTGTCTTCTGGAAATGATCAAGCTTCTAGTAGTAATGCAAATGTTGAGGGGGAGATTCAATCGAATTTGGAAAACAATCTTCAAGCTCCGGCAATCCCAGTTCCAAGAACAAATATTCATCATCCTGTTGATAATATTATTGGGAATCCAAATGCGGGAGTGCAAACGCGAAGGAGTATTTCTGAGATGCGGTGTCTGTTTTCTGCTATCAAGAAAGAAGAAATCTACAATCTTAGCCTACATGAATGTTTCATCTCTCAAATAGAGCCGAAGAACTATCAAATGGCTCTGAAGGATAATTCTTGGTGTGAGGCGATGCAAGAAGAGTTAGCTCAGTTCGACAAGTTAAAAGTGTGGAATTTGGTCGATCTTCCAAAGGGCCAACATGCAATCAACACGAAATGGGTTTTCAAGTGCAAGAAAGACGATAAGGGTGTCGTTGTCAGAAACAAAGCACGGTTGGTTGTTCAAGGCTTCAATCAGGAGGAAGGGATTGATTATACTGAAGTTTATGCACCGGTGGCAAGACTGGAAGCTATTCGTTTGTTTCTAGCCTTTGCTGCACACATGCGTATCAAAGTCTATCAGTTGGATGTGAAAAGCGCGTTCCTTTACGGGAAATTGCATGAAACTGTGTATGTATCCCAACCACCGGGTTTCGAAGCTCCAGGGTTAGACAACAAAGTCTATTTGTTGGACAAGGCTCTCTACGGTCTCCATCAGGCTCCTCGAACATGGTACGAGACGTTTTCAAAGCATCTATTGGAGCATGGGTTCTCGCGTGGTGCGATTGACTCCACCCTGTTCATTTTGAAGAAAGGGGGAGATTTTCTGATCGTGCAAATTTACGTTGATGACATAATTTTTGGTTCTTCAAATGAAGAATTGTGTCGTGAGTTCGAAGCGGTGATGAAGTCCAAATTTGAAATGAGCGCGATGGGCGAGTTATCCTTCTTTCTAGGTCTTCAAGTGAGTCAAGAAAAAACCGGGACGTACGTGCATCAGACAAAGTATGTCCACGAGATTCTCAAAAGATTTGGATTGGAAGATAGCTTACCCTATGACACGCCTCTACCGACAAATCTCAAGCTTTCATCCGATGATGTGAAAGATCCTGAAGTGGATCCGACTCTATATCGAGCAATGATAGGTTCATTGATGTATCTTACTGCTTCACGACCAGATATTATGTTCTCTGTTTGTTTGTGTGCTAGGTACCAATCAACTCCGAAGGAGTCTCACTTGAAAGCAGTCAAGCGTATTTTCAGATATCTGAAAGGGACGCCTAAGCTTGGATTGTGGTATCCAGCTGAAGGTGGTCTGGATTTGATGGCGTATGCTGACGCAGATTTCGGAGGGTGCCGGATGAACAGAAAGTCAACCTCTGGCGGCGCACAACTTCTTGGGAACCGTCTTGTCTCTTGGCAATGCAAAAAGCAAGTTGCAATTTCTCTATCCACGTGCGAGGCCGAGTACATTGCTGCATCAAGCTGTTGTGCTCAGGTTTTGTGGATACAGCAGCAAATGAGGGACTACGGTTTGAATTTTACTCGAACTCCTATTCTTGTCGATAACAACTCTGCCATTTCCATAACTAACAATCCTGTTAATCACTCACGCACTAAGCACATAGATGTTAGGCATCATTTCATTCGCGACTGTGCTGAGAAGGGTTTAATAGAAGTGGTTAGGGTAGACACCTTGGATAATCTTGCCGACCTGTTTACGAAGACATTCGATCGGGCTAGATTTGAAAATCTGGTCCGAATGATTGGCATGATCAACCCCGAGTAAAATGCTTTTCAAAACTCGCATAGAAACTTTATTTTATGTTTACTGTACAGTTCTTACCGTTTTCGAAAAATTGAAAAACTCCAAAAATATTTTACTTAGTTGTAGGATAAATTTTTAGAAAAATGCAAAAACATTTGAAAAATATAAAATGAAGTCGTGTTGAGATATAAGGGAAATGATAGTACATCGGTTAGTCGTATCTGGTGCAGGATTATAGTAATATATAAAATTAACCGTTAACTGTAACAGCTTCATTATACGTTGCTTCGGTAGGTTTTACGCGTCAATAAGAACCTGTTTTTGGTATATAAACATAATGGACTGCGTAACTTGTGTGGTACATCTCTCGGATATATGGTCTTGGTACCGTAATTTCGTTTGATAGATTGCCGAGGATCTGAGATACGTGGTCTTTATGCTGTTTATCATCTGGGTATCATGGTTGTTTCTTTTACCGAAAACAACGGGGACGCAAGTCTAGATCTTCCATGATACCATACATACGTGTAAATATCTTTAATACATGATGCATTCGACCCAAATAAGTGATAAACAATCACATGTCCCACAAAATCATGCGGGAGTCAAGTTCGTCTCTTTCTCTGTACGATGGTACTAACCTGTTCACGGACTTGCTCCTGTGCCCTTTGCATCTGAAATTCAAGTTCCTCCTCAATAAGTGATTCTATCACAAAGGACTTGTTTTCAATCCCAAATAAGTGAGTATCTCACATTAGCTTATACGTCAAAAACAGATGATAAATGGTATACTCACCAGTAAGATGATCTCTCGTGCATACCTTGATACGGGAGTATATTCTGAGGTGGGTAAACATAGTTACAATCAGTTATTAATACACTTAATAGCATATCTCGAAAACAGTGTTCAAAAGCGTGCTAAAGCTTAAGTGGACCACAATACCGTTGAACGTCTTGAACTGTTAATATCATTCTAAGAGCTTAAACTGAAAAACTATGTTCTTGTGTTGGATATTGACAGAAAAACCGATATGATCCCTTTGCTCCGATTTCACAAAAAGATAATTAGTGTAAATACGTTCGTAGGTTTAATTTCTTTATTCAGTCAAAAAAAAAACAAAAAAACAAAAAAAACAAAAAGATTTTTCTTTCTTGTTTCTATGTGCGAGTTATCATTTTGAAAATTCTCTAAGGTTGTGAACATTCTTTAATAAGGTGTTAAACATCAAGTTAGGTAATCTTAAAATAAGTCTTTTTGTATAAAAATCGGTCGTGCAAGATCCATCTAAGTTGTGGGTAATCACGTCATTTTAAGGTGGTTCGGTAAATCTGCTTCCAAGTTGTGATATTTTTCCAAAAGTATAAGTCTTGAAGTAACTTTTTGTGAATGATCGTGTTTTGAAATACAATTTATTAAATATTGGTTGTTTAATATTTCATTTGTTGATTCTGGGATATTGGAATTAATTTTGGGATCCAGGTTTGGGCCAAGTGTCTCCTGGGTTAAGTTTCTCAATCCTGGGTTAAGTGTTTCAGGTCTGGATCGTTCATCACAAGATGGAAGATTTGCAGAAGCTGTGTGCATCTGGATCATTCATCTCAAGATGAAAGATTTGAAGAAGCTAAGACGTCTACCGTTGCATTCCTTTGAAGAAGATCAACCGTTAGCTGATCAATACATCAAGGTCGTGCAGTTCTGTGTGAAAAACCAGGCAGCCAGTTCTCGAAGCAAGAGTATGAAGATCTCAAGTCCAATGAAGACCATGCACTGATCAAGGGGGAGTTTGTTAATGCACTTTAGGTGATAAGTGCATGTCTCCCATTCTTTAGGGTCTTTATTGTACATTTGGTGAAAGTTAGTCCCAACTTTATCCTAGGGACATTTGTCCAAGTTTTGTGTCAAGACTTTTGTCTGAGTTTTGTGTCTAGGACAAGGGTCAGGGGTTTAAGGCTAGGAACTTTGTCTGAGTTTTGTATAGGGATAAAGTTCAGAGTTTTGCTTTGTGTAGTTTGTTGTCCGGGCTTTCTAGTTTGTCTTGAAAGTCCGGGTTTTGCCTTGTATATATACCTTTATGTGGAATAGAAAAGGCAAGCGATTCTGTGTGAAATTCTGTGCACCTAACCCTAATCATTGTGTGTGTTTTGTCTGGCGGCTACTGTGTGTGTGACGTCATTCATCTTCCTCATCAAGCATACTCAGTGTATTCTTGATTTCTCTCACAAATCTTTGCATACTAGTGTTTCATCTACAGTGGTTGATCATCAGGTGGATTCCGCACACCTGTTGGTGGCTTTAGCTGAGTGAGATCTTGGATTAGGAGGCCTTACACAACATGTTTAATACCGAGCTAAACTCGGACATTTATTAAACGAGCAATACATGTTAAAGGCAATAATCATGTTTTTTTGGTCTTAATCCAATTAAACTCACATAGTTATCGGAAATGGAATCAAAGATACGATTACACTTTTTTGAGTTGAAACTTGCATCTTCTTCATCATGTTTCTCAGTTGAAACTCACATTTCTTTATCGCCTGGACATGGCAAAATGGGTGTCTGATGGGTTGGGTAATGCGTCAAATGGGGGTCATTTATCGGGCCAAAAGTATTTTTGTTTGGAGCATTTATCCGTTTTTTGTTTCGCACATTTATTTGAACAATCGAGACTGAATAAGTTGTTTAGTTTTGCATAGATGATGATGATGGGGAGATGGTTTCAAAGAAAAAGAACCCATGGAGAGATTGTGAACTTGGAGAAAAAGCATTGAGAAGGGCGAGCAATACTTGAAGTGTATTTTAGAAGGCAAATTAGAAAGCATAGTAGTAGTGTTAAAAAAACACAGGTTTGGGTTGAAATACTTTGGCGTAATCTGTTGGGCATGAAAGCTGGTGATGGGTGTCGAGTGTTATATATATTAGGTGTATATTTTAAGCCCTTTTAACACTTTTTTAGTCAAGTTTTAAATTTATAAAACACGATATTTACTAACACTAGACACACATATGGGCAAGTGCACCCATCGTGAGCGTAGTATAGTGTTGGTAAGATACCGAGGTCGTCCAAGGACACAAGAGCTTTTAGTACCGGTTTATCCTCAACGTCTAATCAAATAAAAAAGTTTAGAAAAATGTTTTAAAGTAAGAAAAATAAAAACTAACTAAAATGCTGAAAAATAAAAATAAAAAAGAAAAACAGATAGACAAGATGAATCACTTGGTTCCGACTCGTGTATAGTGTAACCTTTGATTATTTTCGCACTTTTGCACTTATTTAAGAGATTATCCTAGTTATTGTAGTAGGCCCCTCTTTTGAAGGTGACGTTACCCTCAGCCCAGTAGTTTGAGTCAGCAAGGATACAATCCTAAAGGGTCGGATTATTGAAAGATAATTAATTAAGTTATTAATGCAAATTATGGTAGGCCCCTCTTTTGGAGGTGACGTTACCCTCGACTAAGTAGTCTGAGTCAGCAGGGATACGGTCCTAAATAGCCGGGTTATAGTATTAATAGTAGTTAACTTATGAGGGGATCAAAGAGTTTGGACCCCCGCCATCCAATACCGTTAAGTATTGAAGGAGATCCTACTAAATTTGACCTAGGTCCATTGCAGGACCTCTAAACGCTGAACAATGGCAAGAATCTTACCAAATTGTTCCCTTAACCCCCGACCAGGTAGCCAACATACCTCCATATAGACCGTGGAGATATGAATGGTGAAAATCTTTTATTTTATATAGACAGTAAAATAATGTCAAGACACCACGGACAAACGATAAGGAAGAATCACCTTCAACATAAGAAACTAGTTATTAAAGTCATTAATACAAAACCAAGTAAAAAGTGCGAAAAGATTAGAAATAAAAAGTATTACACTAGACACTTATAGAGACTTAGGCAAACATGGCCTTGATTGTCAAGAACTCTTACGATCAATCTTGGATCCCGAGACGACTCACACACTCTATGATGGACAATTGATAATGGTGGTGGATGATGGTGTTATGGTGGTGGTGGGTGGTGGGTGAAGTGTGAGAGAGGTGGTGTGCCAAGGGATGGTTTGAACTTGAGCCAAACACTCCTATTTATAGGCTGAACAGAAGCCTGGACACGGCCCCGTGTCCACCCTTTTCTCTTTCTTCATTAATTGCTCTTGTCCGCATTAGTTGACCACGCCCCCGTGTCCGCTAGGCATGACCCCGTGTGCAGAAGCATATCTGTACTATCAGATTTGGCAAGATTCTGCGTATCTTTGTGTTGACCACGGCCCCGTGTCCGCTGGGCACGGCCCCGTGGTGGGCAATAGAAGCTTCTACATGTTTGTCTTTTGTGCCAGGGCTGACCATCCTGGACACGGCCCCGTGTTGAGCTGGACACGCCCCGTGTTGAGCTGGACACGCCCCGTGCTGAGCTGGGCACAGCCCCGTGCTCAGCTGGGCACAGCCCCATGCTCAGCTTTCTTCTTGTCTTTGCTTTGGGAAGATGCTGTCGAGGGGTCAGGCATGCCATGTTTATTCCCTTTCTTTGTATTTATGTTAGATTTGGTTGTATATTTGTTCCTTTTGTTCAATTAAGCTCATTTGATCCTGAAAATACAAAAGGAAGACAAAAGAACACTTTTTTCAACATTAGTACTAAAAAAATGGTTAGTTTTATGCCTCATTTGATGTAATTTATATGTTGCATTTTACACACGTTAAATACCCCCACACTTGAATCTTTGCTTGTCCTCAAGCAAAACTCTTTATAATATGGCTTACACGCCCAAATGGAATGGGTAGAAGAGAAGTTTTGGGCTTGTCTAGCATGTCGGGAATCCAAGATTCTTTATTAGGCTTTATTTTTATGTTATTTACAATCCTATTCGTTATGATTTATTTTGAACTTTTCATAAGAGAAATTATTTATTTGGGCATAACATGCCTTTTTAAAATTCTATTTATATACAAGTTCACATACCTCACGGGGGATCACTCAACACTCGGCCGAATATGTATTTTTGTGAAACACTCGAGAGCGGCATGGAACTTACTCCTACCATAAGCTTGCCAAGCAATCAATCCTCCTTCTTTTTAACTATATACCTTTGTAAATATCAAGAGGACTTTTGGGTGAAGGGTTAGGTTTGGGTTAAAGGTAGGTGGTTGGGTTAGTGGTTAGTAGAAAAGGGCAAAAAGCGTAAAAAGCGTCGGTTTTCGTAAAACACTTTGTTTTTTTTTAGTTCTAATGAAGCATTTTTCAAACAAGGTTTCTTTTGATGAGCTTGTTTGTTTATTGCTAACTTCATCCTTTTTTTTTTGTCACAAGAAAACCGAGCTTTGTTACAAAAATAAAGGGTTAAAAATGAAAAAGGTTTTGGTGGGTGAAAGGGTGTTTGGTTTGGGTTATGAAATGAAAAGGTTTAGGCTCAAAGGGGCTAACTAGGGGGATTTTGGGTAGGTGGTAAAAAAAATAATGGTGTAGAAATAAAAAGGGTTAGTCCTAATGCCTCCATCATTTACTTACTCGGGTTTAAGTTGGTAAGGACCGGGAATGTATCGTCATGGCAAGTTCTAGAGTCGTAAGAACCAAGCGGCTATTCACACAAGAAACGAAAAATGAGCATTTAATTTAAAGATATATATTTGTATGCTCAATAAAGGCTCAAAACTCACTTTTGTGGGAATGGGTTTTTATGTGATCAAGTATATATAATCAAATTTTAACTAAGTTTGCCATGCCTTTTCATAATTTTCTTATGTTTGTTCTTTTTATCACGACGCTATCGGTTGTAAATTTGTAAAAATATAACCTTTTTAGAACTTGAAATTCCCAAGTTAAACCTAGACAAGTAAAAAAAAATAAAAATTTTTTGAAAAAATTTGGGGTGATTAGCGGTTCCAATAGAGTTTTGTGTAAGGCTTGTATTTAGGACTTGCAAGATTCAAGGTTTAGCATCCCCCCCCCCCCCACACACACTTAAATTACACATTGTCCTCAATGTGTCCCAAAAATAAGTTTTTCGGTTGATTAAAATGTGTAAAAGTGGGTTAAAAACAAGATTTTATGGTACTGGGTAGCTGAACACGGGGTGGTGTTGGCTGAGCACGGCCCAGTGTCCAGACTGCCAGTACCAAAAGTAAACAGAAGGCTAGGCACGAGGGCGTGTCCAGTGAGCACGGCCCCGTGTCCAGGTACCTGAACTGGGCATTTTCTACAGAACCTTGGGCACGGGGCGTGTTGGGGTGAGCACGACCCCGTGCTGAACTTGCTGTAATGAAGAAAAATCGTCGGGAGGCTCTGTTTTTGTGTATGGGGTGTTGGTTCAAGCTTCCCTTATCATCCTTCACCATCCCGAGTGTGTTTTATTCCTGAAAATTAAAAACTAAACTAGAAAACATAAAGGTTAATCTAAACTACGGATAGTTCCGCGGAATGCCTCCGTGGTGCGCCACGTTTATAAGGGTCCTTGGCTAGACCCTCCTTATCGGGTGGTTCTGGCTCATCTTCAATTAGGGGGTCATTATTGCCGAATGGATATTTCATTGACCGTTCAAGATCGACACTTCTTTTAAATGCCCCTAATTGGAGAGATAGATTGTTGTACTTCTGGTTCTTCAAAGCTTCGTGAGTTTTTACAAATGGTCGTCCCAACACTAGAGGAGCGTCATCGAGGATGACAAAGTCAGTTGGGATTACCATTTGATTTGTTTGAACCAAGACATCCTCAACTATACCGATTGATTTTATTACTTTCCGATTGGATAGAAAAATGGGTATTTGAAGTGGAGAAAAATCACTAATACTTAATTTTTCGAAAATGTAGTTAGGCATTATGTTAACACAAAGATCTTTATCAATCGTGACGTTGCTAATAAACGAATTTTGAAAGAAACATGGAACCGGTGTAATGTTAATTTCAAATGGGTCTTCTTTTATTAGCGAGGTTTGATCATTAGTTAACTTAACACTTACTGTTTCGTCAATTTTAGTGTTAGTATTTAACTCTTTTAAAAACTTAGCATGAGTGGGTACCAAACAATGATTTTCGAAAGAAGGTGACAAGAGATTAATTTCTTCAAAATTAGGCTCTTCTTGAATTTTAACGTTGTCGGACGGACTCACCTTTTTCGTTGTTTAACTCATGTGTCGGCTTTTCACTTATTTGTTCTTCCATTTTTACACTTTCGGTTATCTCTTCTTTTTTTAATTCTTCTCTTGCGCGGGACTCCTCTTCCCTTGCGCGAGATTCTTTTATACAGCGATTGATAACTCTAATGTGTTCTAATATCCTATCGGTCACTTCGGTTATAGAAAAAGAATCGGTATTTTCAAAGCTTGAATCCGGTTGTTCGATCATTTGTTCCTCATAATACCCATAAGAAGTAGATGGTTCACACCATTGTTCTTCATTGTAAGCATTTGATGGATAAGGGTTGTTATTTTGTTCTTCATAATACTCATATGAGGTGGGTTGTTCACGCCATGGTTCCTCATAATAAGCATACGAAGGTGGTGGCTCATATCTTGGTTCCTCAAAATATGAGTAAGAAGGCTCATACCTTGGTTCATCAAAATATGAGTATGAGGGAGGAGGTTCATACCTTTGGTCTTCATAGGATGTGTATGAAGTTGATGGCTCGTACCTAGGTTCCTCATAGTAGGTGTATGAATTGGATGGTTGATATGAGTGAGTATATTGAACCGAGTGCGGATTTCTACAATTAGTGCAATAGTTACCCCTATAATCATCCTCCTCATAAGTGTAGTTGTAACCTCCTGAGTATTGATCCATAAGAATCACTCAGCAGACCACAACCAAGTCTCGAGATCAGAAAACAAAAATAAAAACGGAAACAGAGGCTGGACACGGCCCCGTGTTCAGTGGACACGGCCCCGTGTATAGAATCTGTATCTGGGCGTTTTAATTAAATTTACTGATTTCGTTGAGCACGGGGCGTGTTCAGTGAGCACAGCCCGTGTTCAAGCTACTGTTACTGGGTGTTTTTATGAAAATGTGCAGCACGGCCACGTGTTCGGCTAACACGGCCCCGTGTACAGGTTATTGTAAATGCAAAACTAAACTAAAATGCAGAAAAATGTGCGCGCGTTTTAAAAAGGTTTTGAAAAACTGATTAGGCCGTCGATTTTAAGCTTTCTTAAAATCCTTGTGTCCCCCCGGCAACGGCGCCAAAAACTTGATGGGCGTCGAGTGTTATATATATTAGGTGTATATTTTAAGCCATTTTAACACTTTTTTTAGTCAAGTTTTAAATTTATAAAACACGATATTTACTAACACTAGACACACATATGGGCAAGTGCACCCATCGTGAGCGTAGTATAGTGTTGGTAAGATACCGAGGTCGTCCAAGGACACAAGAGCTTTTTGTACCGGTTTATCCTCAACGTCTAATCAAATCAAAAAGTTTAGAAAAATGTTTTAAACTAAGAAAAATAAAAACTAACTAAAATGCTGAAAAATAAAAAGAAAAAGAAAAACAGATAGACAAGATGAATCACTTGGTTCCGACTCGTGTATAGTGTAACCTTTGATTATTTCCGCACTTTTGCACTTATTTAAGAGATTATCTTAGTTATTGTAGTAGGCCCCTCTTTTGAAGGTGACGTTACCCTCAACCCAGTAGTTTGAGTCAGCAAGGATACAATCCTAAAGGGTCGGATTATTGAAAGATAATTAATTAAGTTATTAATGCAAATTATGGTAGGCCCCTCTTTTGGAGGTGACGTTACCCTCGACTAAGTAGTCTGAGTCAGCAGGGATACGGTCCTAAATAGCCGGGTTATAGTATTAATAGTAGTTAACTTATGAGGGGATCAAAGAGTTTGGACCCCCGTCATCCAATACCGTTAAGTATTGAAGGAGATCCTACTAAATTTGACCCAGGTCCATTGCAGGACCTCTAAACGCTGAACAATGGCAAGACTCTTACCAAACCGTTCCCTTAACCCCCGACCAGGTAGCCAACATACCTCCATATAGACCGTGGAGATATGAATGGTGAAAACCTTTTATTTTATATAGACAGTAAAATAATGTCAAGACACCACGGACAAACGATAAGGAAGAATCACCTTCAACATAAGAAACTAGTTATTAAAGTCATTAATACAAAACCAAGTAAAAAGTGCGAAAAGATTAGAAATAAAAAGTATTACACTAGACACTTGTCTTCACCAAGTGATGTAAGAGACTTAGGCAAACATGGACTTGATTGTCAAGAACTCTTACGATCAATCTTGGATCCCGGGAGCACTCACACACTCTATGATGGACAATGGATGATGGTGGTGGATGATGGTGTTATAGTGGTGGTGGGTGGTGGGTGAAGTATGAGAGAGGTGGTGTGCCAAGGGATGGTTTGAACTTGAGCCAAGCACTCCTATTTATAGGCTGAACAGAAGCCTGGACACGGCCCCGTGTCCGCTGGACACGGCCCCGTGTCCACCCTTTTCTCTTTCTTCATTAATTGCTCTTGTCTGCATTAGTTGACCACGCCCCCGTGTCCGCTGGGCACGACCCCATGTGCAGAAGCATATCTGTACTATCAGATTTGGCAAGATTCTGCGTATCTTTGCGTTGACCACGGCCACGTGTCCGTTGGGCACGGCCCCGTGGTGGGCAATAGAAGCTTCTACATGTTTGTCTTTTGTGCCAAGGCTGACCATCCTGGACACGGCCCCGTGTTGAGCTGGACAAGCCCCGTGTTGAGCTGGACACGCCCCGTGCTGAGCTGGGCACAGCCCCGTGCTCAGCTGGGCACAGCCTTATGCTCAGCTTTCTTCTTGTCTTTGCTTTGGGAAGATGCTGTCGAGGGGTCAGGCATGCCACGTTTATTCCATTTCTTTGTATTTATGTTAGATTTGGTTGTATATTTGTTCCTTTTGTTCAATTAAGCTCATTTAATTCTGAAAATACAAAAGGAAGACAAAAGAACACTTTTTCCAACATTAGTACTAAAAAGGGTTAGTTTTATGCCTCATTTGATGTAATTTATATGTTGCATTTTACACACATCAGCTGGGTAGACTCTAATTTTTTTTATGGATATTACGCAACATTTATGGATTTTGTATAGTAAACTCTTGAAACAGAGTGTTATTTTCAATTTGAAACATGCTACAATGTGCAATCCTCTGGACCGAGTCAACATCTACCAACGTCAATGCTAATGCTTGGTTGTTTCACCACCTATTGAACCTACAAGTGTATGGGTTTGAGACTTTGTATAATAAATAAAATCGCAATTGAATAATCGAGTTACTTATGTCGCCTATCCGCTGCCGTCGCACGTTGCCTATCTGTTGCGCGCCGCTGCAACGAGCGGCGGGTAAAAAATCTAGTTAAAATAAATTACAAACAAAATTTATTTTAGACTCAAATGCTATTGAAGCTCCTGCAAATGGGCTAACTCTTACAAATATAATTTAAAATGTCTAAACTACAGTTACAGAAAACTTACTTATGGTGAACCTCACCACCAAGGGCGTAGCTTTGTGGGGGACAGGAGGGGGTGGCCGACCCCCCGAACTTTACGCTCGTTAGTGGAGAGTATGTAGTTTTCGTATAGAAATTTTTTGGTATATATGTTTTTGACCCCTGGTTTTATAGAAATTTTTGGTATATGCCACTGATTGCACATTTTTCTAGTGTATATAACAAAACAAATTCTGCTCTTTGTGGTTGCAAAGTGTGGTTTGCCTAACGTTGAGCTGCCGAGAACCTAGGTTGCTAACCCCGGATACAATACTTTCGTAAACTTACAAATACACAATAGTTTAAAATTTTAGGACTTTTTTTACTTTAAAGTTTATATAATTAGTTATTATATGAATTTCCGTTATAAATTGTAACCTAAGTTAAATGGATTCATGTATCAGTGTATCACCAATCCACAACTTGCAAAATGCACCCTCCTATAGGACATTCATAAAAAATGGTGGTGTTCGTTTGATGATTACATGTCTTATTCAAATTCAGTTATATGATTTGCTTTCATTGGCTAATTTAGTACTTATGAGGTGTTGAAAATCAAAGGGAAGCTTACGGTGGCTGTTGGAGATGGTTACGTATCAATAAATATTTAGTAAAAAAACATCAAAGGAAGGACCCGGGGCTCTTACTCTATCGTCGAAATTCAATAGAAAGAACAAGTCCAACCTTGTACCCGTTAGGGGGAATAGTACAGCTGACAATGTTCACATATCCAAAAATTAATTATACTAGCATTCATCTAAACAAGATTACCTTTGTGGTTGCATATTTTGTTGAAATGTGCTTCTTGCTTCTGCTCAAGTCTTCTATAAAATAATGAAGATTAGGTTCAACATGGCTCATAATTAGATACAAGAGTGCTAAAGAGTTATTGTCTGGTATAAAGACTATGAACATAAATATGTTGATAAAATGTTTGTGTATACCTAAGTTTCTATGGCAGAGTCATCTTAGATAGAAACAAGAGTCAATTTCAGCTAGCTGCCTAAAACATTTGGCTCAGTTGGATTCAAGATACTTGAATCAACAGTTTCGATCTAATTTTGTTGTTGGGTAACCCAAAATTTAATCTTCGTCACCCAATTCTCATAACAACTTAGAAAACAGCACCAACTGAGAACACAACATCTTAGAAAACATCTCAATTCCGTTAAAAGTGAAATTTAAGGTAGCGTTCGTTTCACGGGATGAAATGGAATATAGATGGAATTGGAATCTTGATTCAGTTTCTTATTTTGTTGGTTTCAACAAAAAAAAATGAATTCCAAATAAACAATAACATAAGAAAGAAAATCTACATTCCAATTCTATCGAGATCTCATTCCATTTTCTGAAACAAACACACCTAAATTCTAAATGAAATTCCAATTCTCGCGCGAATTACAAGTCCAATTCCATTACAATCCATGAAACGAACGCTACCTAAGTGTCAAGCTTTTCGCAAATTCAGAAATTAGAACAGAAAAGTAGTTAGTAGGATAAGGTTCCAATTGGCTAATAGGAGAAGGTTCCAATAGGCAAAACATTTGTCAACCTGTTTATACCTAATCTTTTATATACAGCCCCAAAACCTCCTGTTTTAATCTTAGCAAATATAAACAACATTATGAAGATAGTCTAAACCACATGGATTACGAATCACCACTAACTATACTTAGTGGTTGCGCCGAATTTGAAGAACAACGAGGCATTTGTATGTTTGCAATCATCAACGTGTGTGGCTTCAGATTGCGGGCGACAATTGTGTGTTGAGATCGATGATGACAAATGGCCCTCATCAACTCTGGCTTCCTATTATTGAGATATGTAGTTAACTTATTAGATATATATAGTTGTTGAGAGGTTGGAAGAGATGCAAAGAGACTATCATTTAATGAGTTCGTTAAAAAAAATGAGCATGCCCAACTAAACAATCTATGCTGGGCTTTTCGTTAAAATTCTATTAATGTTATGTAACTTTTAAAATTTTACTAATACTGAATTTGAATAAAGGTCAAGACGAGAGAAAATATGAAGTGTTTAGAGTCCTTTGGTCAGTTACTAGTAGAGATATTATTTATGTGAATACTCTAGAAGAGGCTAATTAACTCTGGTGTCCTTTTAAATAGTATATATTTATTTCTCTTAATCATAATTAACAAACTTGATTTTATTTATTTAATTTGAGATTAGTAAAAATGAGGGGAATTGGCCTGCAATAATCCCACCTAGACCTTATTGGTCATTAATAATCTCACCTCAGAATATTCCCCCAACAAGTCCGACCTTTCACTTATTTTTTCTACAATGGTCCCCCGTTAAAAAAACTTAACGGAGTTAAGCTTTTTTCCAAATTACAAACAGATTTTTAGGGCTTTTGATCAGAACGATGATACGAGTCCATTGATGTTAAACTTACTTCGAAATGATGCTCCAAGTGACTTGATTTTGGTTAATTGGAAATTTAAACACCCGAATTGAAGTGCCGTTTTCATCGTTTGGAACACCGTTTCGAGGCAAGTTTTACATCAATGGACTCGTATCGTCGTTCTAATCAAAAGCCTTAAAAATCTGTTTGTAATTTGGAAAAAAAAAAAACTTAACTCCGATAAGATTTTTTAACGGGGGACCATTGTAGGAAAAATATGTGAATTATGGGACTGGTGGGGGGAATATTCTGAGGTGAGATTATTAATGGCAAATAAGGTATAGGTGAAATTATCACAGGCCAATTTCCCAAAAAATGAAGAATGAGTAGTTATAACGAGTAAATAAAGTTTTGTGGAAATTAAATGGTTATCAAATTTTCAATACGGAAAATCAAATTAATTATTGAAAATAAATATTTGTAAAGAAAACTAAAAATAAACCTCTATTTGTAATTAAAATAAATTATAAATAGAATTTTTGAAGCTCTTGCAAATTGGCTTAACTCTTGAAAACAGAACATAAAAGGTCTAAAGTCGCTATCTTCTCTATCATTTCATGCTCTTTTACTTTACGTTACTGTCACGTCATAAAATAACTGCCCAACTTTGTATATCCGGGCAAAAAGTGGCTCCTTTTGTTGTTGAATTATTTGTGTTTCTGTAACGAACAATCTATCCATCTTTGATCTAAAATGTATACTCAAAACTGGTTCAAAAAATGACAAATTGCTAATACTAAATGATAGCACAAAACAAACAAGTCGGATTTTATATTGATTAAGTCACCAACAATTATATGATCCATTTGGCTTCTAAGTATAATAGTCTTGTCATTTGAATTTCATTTTCCACATCTTTTAGATCAATATCATCCAACACATTAGTTCAAAAAGTTTGTTTTTTGATACTACATTATAGCTTACAATCTGTTATGGATGAGATGAATGGTGAATTTCTTTTAAGTTTGTCACTTGTGAAACTTGAATATGTGACCTCCAAACCTTAGGTGTTACTGAAGGCTTTGTTTGTGCCATTCGGCCCCCAACCCCAATGATACAAACCAAACCCATTACACATGAAATTGAAAGTCAAAGTTATCAAAACATCCCATGATCTATCATGGTAAACATCCCATGATTTTCTATTTTTTAGAAATTTTACTTTTTTTCATTTTATTTTATTTTTACATACTTATAGATTTCCTCCTACGAAAACAAAGATAAAGAGTTTACAAGCGAATGCATTCTTCTTGTTTGTGTGAGCTTACCCTATTGAGACCTAAAGAGTCGTCTGTCTTAACAAGTTATCATGATTTACCAATTTAGTTTTTATAGTGATTTACCAATTTAATGTAATTTATTTATAAGATTTATCATATTTCCAATCTAAAGACTCTAAGACTAGTGGGTGTGGGGCGGGGCATGCCAGGCAACGCTGGCTAAACCATACCGGGCTAGCGTTGGCTACGGCTTTGAAGCCTGGCGTTGGGCGGGAGGAGGTCTGAGGTGGCTAGCTTGGATTGGCTGGTGGGAAATGACCGTTTCCACACCCCACTTTTTTTTAAAAATCAACATGGCACCCCACAGGGTCGTTCCAACGTTTTTGGCGGCCCTAAGCGAACTTCAAAGTCAGGGCCCTATTGAATTGGTATAAAGGAATTGAGATTGATACGAGTCCATTGATGTTAAACTTACTTCGAAATGATGCTCCAAGTGACTTGATTTTGGTTAATTGGAAATTTAAACACCCGAATTGAAGTGCCGTTTTCATCGTTTGGAACACCGTTTCGAGGCAAGTTTTACATCAATGGACTCGTATCGTCGTTCTAATCAAAAGCCTTAAAAATCTGTTTGTAATTTGGAAAAAAAAAACTTAACTCCGATAAGATTTTTTAACGGGGGACCATTGTAGGAAAAATATGTGAATTATGGGACTGGTGGGGGGAATATTCTGAGGTGAGATTATTAATGGCAAATAAGGTATAGGTGAAATTATCACAGGCCAATTTCCCAAAAAATGAAGAATGAGTAGTTATAACGAGTAAATAAAGTTTTGTGGAAATTAAATGGTTATCAAATTTTCAATACGGAAAATCAAATTAATTATTGAAAATAAATATTTGTAAAGAAAACTAAAAATAAACCTCTATTTGTAATTAAAATAAATTATAAATAGAATTTTTGAAGCTCTTGCAAATTGGCTTAACTCTTGAAAACAGAACATAAAAGGTCTAAAGTCGCTATCTTCTCTATCATTTCATGCTCTTTTACTTTACGTTACTGTCACGTCATAAAATAACTGCCCAACTTTGTATATCCGGGCAAAAAGTGGCTCATTTTGTTGTTGAATTATTTGTGTTTCTGTAACGAACAATCTATCCATCTTTGATCTAAAATGTATACTCAAAACTGGTTCAAAAAATGACAAATTGCTAATACTAAATGATAGCACAAAACAAACAAGTCTGATTTTATATTGATTAAGTCACCAACAATTATATGATCCATTTGGCTTCTAAGTATAATAGTCTTGTCATTTGAATTTCATTTTCCACATCTTTTAGATCAATATCATCCAACACATTAGTTCAAAAAGTTTGTTTTTTGATACTACATTATAGCTTACAATCTGTTATGGATGAGATGAATGGTGAATTTCTTTTAAGTTTGTCACTTGTGAAACTTGAATATGTGACCTCCAAACCTTAGGTGTTACTGAAGGCTTTGTTTGTGCCATTCGGCCCCCAACCCCAATGATACAAACCAAACCCATTACATATGAAATTGAAAGTCAAAGTTATCAAAACATCCCATGATCTATCATGGTAAACATCCCATGATTTTCTATATTTTAGAAATTTTACTTTTTTTCATTTTATTTTATATTATATTTACATACTTATAGATTTCCTCCTACGAAAACAAAGATAAAGAGTTTACAAGCGAATGCATTCTTCTTGTTTGTGTGAGCTTACCCTATTGAGACCTAAAGAGTCGTCTGTCTTAACAAGTTATCATGATTTACCAATTTAGTTTTTATAGTGATTTACCAATTTAATGTAATTTATTTATAAGATTTATCATATTTCCAATCTAAAGACTCTAAGACTAGTGGGTGTGGGGCGGGGCATGCCAGGCAACGCTGGCTAAACCATACCGGGCTAGCGTTGGCTACGGCTTTGAAGCCTGGCGTTGGGCGGGAGGAGGTCTGAGGTGGCTAGCTTGGATTGGCTGGTGGGAAATGACCGTTTCCACACCTCACTTTTTTAAAAAATCAACATGGCACCCCACAGGGTCGTTCCAACGTTTTTGGCGGTCCTAAGCGAACTTCAAAGTCAGGGCCCTATTGAATTGGTATAAAGGAATTGAGATTGAGATTTGAGACATTTAATAACCATAACGATGATTTTTCCTAATCTTGGCCCTAATTTCGCTCAATCAGCAATCAGATTCACATTGGTTACTCAAAAGACGCCGCAAGTAACGAGGGTTGATGTGTTGTGTGCCTGGACAATGCAGACCCCTAGTGTAAATCCTAAATCTTAAATTAAAACCGTACCAAACTTTCCAATTTCCAATCTAAAGACTCTAAAGACAAAATTAAAACCCTACCAAAGCTTCCAATCAAAAGACTCTAAAGACAAAATAAAAAACGTTCCAAAGCTTCCGATCTTCAGAACTTCTTTGGCTTTGCTAGTTTTGTGGTGCATTTTAGCTTTAGATAATTTCAAATTTGTGATCATAAGACCGTCCACTATAGGCTAACGCTCATTCCAGGTGGCCACATGGCTGGCGTAACCCACGTTGAACACCGTCTCGGGCGACGTGTGCGGCGGCGTTAAGAGCGGTCCTGTGAGGCTGGCCATGGCGTGAGAGAGGTTTGGATGTGGGGACCACTGCCAATGGTCATTTGACCGTTCAAGCTTAAAAAATATTAAATTCTCAAAAGTCAAATATGTATAAGTTATAACACTTGCTCACCATTTTATAAACACAACATCCACTTTCAACCATGTTTTCTTTTCATCTCTTTAATTTTTTTATAAAACTGTACATGTATTTTTATAAACCATGTTTCCTTTGAGCATCATAGAGCCGAACAACCCTTACCGAAGCTCACCAAATACGCCCAACACACCGAATACCCCCAACCCACCAAACTCTCAACCTAACAATTAACTCTTCCTCAGTTGTTATTAGGCGACCGATGATCCAACATTCGACTCGCAACAAGCTCAAGCGGCGAATTTTTATTACCAATACCAACTAAACACACAAAATTCACAAACTATCATACCCGAAACTCAACCGACTTTGTACAATCAACACAAACGGTTTCCCTACCGCCAACTAAAAAAAGAAAGCATAAAAAGAAGGTGGACGGCGCCCAACCCATTGAAAAAACATCCGCTAGGTGGACGTTTACAGAGGGGATTGCTTTGGCTCGTGCTTGGGTGAACATCTCGGATGACCTGGCTTCCGGTATTATTTATCATTTCATATTTTTATTATGTTTTCAATATATTACAATTTTTATATTTTTTATATGTTAAGTTTTAATATCTTATGATTTTAACAGCATACATTTTTTTATACATAATGTTTTTAATATATATATATAGGGTCGGGATTTGGAGAAAACGGTGAAAAGTGTGAGAACGGTGAGAACGATTATGGATCGTCCGATCAAAACAATCCATGGACTAGATTGCGCGGTGGCGTTTTCGTAAATAACATCAATATTATTAGGTGGGACGCGCTTCACTAAGGGTAAAAATTTTATCCTCATATTCAAAACGCCATCATATGATAAAAGGCAATACAAAAATAAAACGCCATTAAAAACAAAACGCCACAAATTAAAAATAAAACACGTTGAATATTACAGGAAGATGAAACAACACAAATAACTGAATTTCAGTTATTAACATTTATTAGAAGAAATTCCCTCCTAAATTACGCGCCAAAACATCATTATATATACAAACGTAAACCATAGCTTCCATAATCACTTCAATCTATCCATTTTCTGCACAAAAAAAAAAATCGTTAACCAAAAACGCCAACTTAAGCAAAACGCCAAAAATGGCAACAATCGTTTCGTGGAGATACACTCTGGGGATCAGGCGATACGTCATCCATTTTGACAACAGAAGGAGGCTGTATGTTAAGACGGTCAGGGCAATTCTAAAGATGGAAGAACAAATACAGAGGCAAATCTTATCCAATGGCATCGCTCTAGACAACGAATGCCATGAAACGCATATGCTTATGAAAGCATTAACCAGAAAATTTGGACCAATCAAAGGAGATGTGAAGCCAGACCCTGTCATGACATCATGGCGTTTTGATGATGAAACAGACATGGTGACGATTACATACGACAGCGGAGAGCAGCTCGCCTACTGGCTAGAGAACATCATGACAAAGCAGCGCCTGGGTTTCATGGAAGAATTGCATAACGCCACCTGTACCAACCCAGAAATAGACTCAAAATTGGAGTTAATGCAAGACATGTTCAGGTGGAGGCTTCAATATCTTCAGGAACAAGAAGCTGATGAAGGTGAATGTGATGACATGGATGAAGATCAAGATGAAGACTCCGAGGAGGAAGAAGATGACACAAGTGATGGATACTATTCAGATAAAGTACCTTCTTACGAAGGATTTTAATTTTTTTCCTCTTTTTTTTTCTTCTATGTAATCTTCTTTTTTTAAGATAATTAAATGATATATTACTATCTTTATTAGCAAAACGCCAAAATAATACTAAAAATGGTTTACCCTAACAAAACGCCATAAATAACAAAAAATATTTTCCTCCTTACTATTTTATTTACTCCGTTATTGTATTTTGTCATGATGGTCTGCATAAGGCCATTTAAAAAAACACCAAACTTAGAAGATGGGCCATCTATAACCTATAAAACTGATAAAAGCTGATCAACACAGTAAATACAAAATACAGTAACTGAAAAGACAGTTACTTTATAACTATCATTTATTACAACAAAAAGTCCCGCCTAAACTACGTGCCAAAAAACTCATATAAGAGAGGGGTCTATACACAATGAAATTAATCACACACAGAAAAACACAAAAACGTCATATCCTCTAGAAACCACTCCCTTTAAAACGCCACAAATGTCAAAACTTTCACTGAAATGGATCCTTTTACTAAGAGGGTTAACTCAATAATATTTTGCTGGATGAGATGGACAAATATTCAAGAAAAAAGAGACTGATGACAGTGATATGCCATCATGTGAGCTTTCTTCTTGATGATTATAGGCATGGAAGAAAGGGTTCAACTAAAGTGTAAAATGCTATTTTGGACTCCATTATTACAAATAGCATCAAGCAAGAGTTGATCTTCAATGACATGCCGCCAAACAAGAATATCACACCAAAAAACAGGATGCCACTAAGCAGCTTCTTCTGAAAAAGACGGGGTTTATGTAGGAAAGTTGGCAACTAGCAAAACTATTCAAAAAAGGTT